>JAEUCK010004230.1:0-81686 GCA_017311455.1 Otocyon megalotis megalotis
GGTACAGGTAAGGTTTATAGTTAGGGTTAGGGTTAGGGTTACAGTACAGGTTAGGGTTATGGTTAGGGTTATGGTTAGGGTTAGGGTTAGGGTTAGTGTTACGTTTGCCATAGAGGTTACGGGTAGCGTAAGGTTTAGGGGACAGGTTATGTTTAGAGTTAGGGTTAAGATGAGGGTTAGGGTTACGGTACAGGGTAGGGTTAGGGTTAGGGTTAGGGTTACTGTACAGGGTAGTGTTAGGGTTAGGGTTAGGGTGTAAGTTAGGGTTGGCTTAGTGTTACGGTTAGGGTTAGAGTTACGGAACAGGTTATGTTTAGGGTTAGGGTTAGTGTTACGGTACAGGGAAGGGTTACGGTTAGGGTTAGAGTTAGGGTTAGGATTATGGTTGCCGTACAGGTGTGGGTTGTTGTTACGGGTAGGGTTAGGGTCAGGGTTAGGGTTATGGTACAGTTTAGGTTAGTGTTAGGGCTAGGTTTAGGGTTACGGTACAGGTTGGGTTTAGGATTAGGGTTAGAGTTAGGGTTAAGGTTACGGTACTGGTTAGGTTTAGGGTTAGGGTTAGTGTTACGGTACAGGTAAGTATTATGGTTAGGGTTAGGGTTAGGGTTAGGGTTGCCGTACAGTTGTGGTTTATGGTTAGGGTTAGGGTTAGCGTTACGGTACAAGTTAGGGTTAGGGTTAGTGTTAAGTTTATGGTTAGGTTTACCGTACATGTTAGTGTCAGTTTTAGGGTTAGGGTTAGGGTTGCGGTACAGGTTAGGGTTAGGGTTAGGGTTAGTGTTAGGGTTCGGGTTAGTTTTGCCATAGAGTTTAGGGGTAGGTTTAGGGTTAGGCTACCGGTTAGGTTTAGAGTTAGAGTTAAAGTTAGGGTTCGGGTACGGTTCATTTAACGGTTAGTGTTAGGGTTAGGGTTACGGTACAGAGTAGGGTTAGAGTTAGGGTTAGGTTTAGTGTTACGGTACAATTTAGGGTTAGGGTTAGTGTTAGGGTTTCGGTATAGAGTAAGGTTAGTTTTAGGGGTAGGGTTAGGTTTAGGATTACGGTACAGGTTAGGGTTAGGGTTAGGGTTAGGGTTACGGTACTGGTTACGCTTAGGGTTAGGGTTAGTGTTACAGTACAGGTAAGTTTTACGGTTAGGGGTAGTGTTAGGGTTAGGCTTAGGGTTAGGGTTGCCGTACAGGTGAGGTTTAGGGTTACAGGTAGGTTTAGGTTTAGGGTTAGTGTTAGAGTACAGGTTAGGGTGAGGGTATGGGTTAGGGTTACGGTACAGGTTAGGGTTAGGTTTAGTATTAGGATTAGTGTTATGTTTAGGTTTAGGGTGAGGGTTATGGTACAGGTTGGGTTCTTAGGGTTAGGGTTAGGGTTAGGGTGAGGGTTACGGTACAGGTTGGGTTTAGGTTTAGGGTTAGGGTTAGGGTTAGGGTTAGGGTTAGTGTTACTGTACATGTTGGGGTTAGTGTTAGTGTTAGGATTAGGGTTAGATTTAGGTTTGCCAAATAGGTTAGATTTAGATGTAGGGTTAGTGTACAGGTTAGCTTTAGAGTTAGGGGTAGGGTTATGGCACAGGTTATGGTTAGGGTTAGGGTTAGGGTTTCGGTAAAGGTTAGGGTAAAGTTTAGGTTTATGGTTAGGGTTAGGATTATGGTACAGCTTAGGTTTAGAGTTAGGGTTAGTGTTACTGTACAGGATAGGGTTACGGTTAGGGTTAGGGTTACAGTTAGAGTTGCGGATCAGTGGTTGGTTAGGGTTATGGGTAGGGTTAGGGTAGGATTAGGGTTACGGTTCAGGGTAGGATTAGGTTTAGGGTTAGGTTTAGTGTTATGGTACAGGTAAGTTTTATGGTTACGGTTATGGTTAGGGTTAGGGTTAGGGTTAGGGTTAGGGTTAGGCTTGGGTTTGCCGTCCATGTGTGGTTTAGGTTTACGGGTAGGGTTAGTGTTAGGGTTAGGGTTAGGGTTACGGTACAGGTTAGGGAGAGGGTACGGTTAGGGTTACGGTACAGTTTAGGGTTAAGGTTAGGCTTAGGGTTAGGTTTAGGGTGATGGTTACGCTACAGCTTTTGTTAAGGATTACGGTTAGGGTTAGGATAAGGTTAGGGTTAGGGTTAGTGTTACGGTACATGTTGGGGTTAGGTTTAGTGTTAGGTTTATTGTTCGGGTTAGGTTTGCCATAGAGATTAGATTTAGGGTTAGGGTTAAGGTACAGGTTACGGTTAGGGTTAGGGTTATGGACGGTACAGGTTCGGGTAAAGGTTAGTTTTAGGGCAAGGGTTACTTTACAGCTTAGGGTTAGCGTTAGGGTTAGTGTTACGGTACAGGTAAGGGTTACGGTTAGGGTTATGGTTACGGTTAGGGTTGCAGTAGAGTTGTGGGTTAGATTTACGGGTAGGGTTATGGTTAGGGTTAGGGTTCTGCTTCAGGGTAGGGTTAGGTTTGTGTTAGGGTTAGGGTACAAGTTAGGGTTAGGTTAGTGTTTGTGTTAGTTTTAAGGTTACGGTACAGGTAAGGTTTAGGTTTACAGTTAGGGTTAGGGTTAGTGTTAGGGTACAGGTTAGGGTGAGGGTTAGGGTGAGGGTACAGGTAAGGTTTATAGTTAGGGTTAGGGTTAGGGTTACAGTACAGGTTAGGGTTATGGTTAGGGTTAGGGTTAGGGTTAGGGTTAGGGTTAGTGTTAAGTTTGCCATAGAGGTTACGGGTAGCGTAAGGTTTAGGGGACAGGTTATGTTTAGAGTTAGGGTTAAGATGAGGGTTAGGGTTACGGTACAGGGTAGGGTTAGGGTTAGGGTTAGGGTTACTGTACAGGGTAGTGTTAGGGTTAGGGTTAGGGTGTAAGTTAGGGTTGGCTTAGTGTTACGGTTAGGGTTAGAGTTACGGAACAGGTTATGTTTAGGGTTAGGGTTAGTGTTACGGTACAGGGAAGGGTTACGGTTAGGGTTAGAGTTAGGGTTAGGATTATAGTTGCCGTACAGGTGTGGGTTGTTGTTACGGGTAGGGTTAGGGTCAGGGTTAGGGTTATGGTACAGTTTAGGGTTAGTGTTAGGGCTAGGTTTAGGGTTACGGTACAGGTTGGGTTTAGGGTTAGGGTTAGAGTTAGGGTTAAGGTTACGGTACTGGTTAGGTTTAGGGTTAGGGTTAGTGATACGGTACAGGTAAGTATTATGGTTAGGGTTAGGGTTAGGGTTAGGGTTGCCGTACAGTTGTGGTTTATGGTTAGGGTTAGGTTTAGCGTTATGATACAAGTTAGGGTTAGGGTTAGTGTTAATTTTATGGTTAGGTTTACCGTACAGGTTAGTGTCAGTTTTAGGGTTAGGGTTAGTGTTGCGGTACAGGTTAGGGTTAGGGTTAGGGTTAGTGTTAGGGTTAGGGTTAGTTTTGCCATAGAGTTTAGGGTTAGGTTTAGGGTTAGGCTACCGGTTAGGTTTAGAGTTAGAGTTAAATTTAGGGTTCGGGTACGGTTCATTTAACGGTTAGTGTTAGGGTTAGGGTTACGGTACAGTGTAGGGTTAGAGTTAGGGTTAGGTTTAGTGTTATGGTACAATTTAGGGTTAGGGTTAGTGTTAGGGTTTAGGTATAGAGTAAGGTTAGTTTTAGGGGTAGGGTTAGGGTTACGGTACAGGTTAGGGTTAAAGTTAGGGTTAGGGTTAAGCTTACGGTATAGGATAGCGTTAAGGTTAGGGGTAGGGTTAGATTTATGTTTACAGTACAGGTTAGGGCTATGGTTAGGGTTAGAGTTACGGTACACGTTAGGGCTAGGTTTATGAGTAGGGTTAGGCTTATGGTACAGGTTAGGGTTAAGGTTAGGGTTACTGTTAGTGTTAAGGTTAGGGTTACGGTACCGGATAGTTTTACTGTTAGGGTTAGGGTTGGGTTTACCGTACTGGTTATGGTTTGGGTTAGGGTTAGGGTTAGGGTTAGGGTTAGGGTTAGGGTTACGGTATAGGTTAGGGTTAGGTTTAGGGGTAGGGTTAGCGTTACGGTACAGGGTAGGGTTAAGGTTAGGGTTAACTTTAGGGTTAGGGTTAAGTTTACGGTACCGGTTAGGTTTAAGTTTAGGGTTAGGTTTAGGGTTACAGTACCGGTTAGAGTTAGGGTTACGTTTTGGGTTACGGTACAGGTTAGGGTTAGGTTTAGGGGTAGGGTTAGATTTAGGGTTAGGGTTATGGTTAAGGTACAGGTTAGGGTTAGGGTTAGGGTTAGGTTTAGATTTAAGGTACAGGTTAGGTTTAGGTTTAGGGTTAGGGTTAGTGTTAATGCTAGGGTTATTGTACAGTTTAGGTTTAGGTTTAGGGTTAGGGTTAGGGTTAGTGTTACGGTACAGGTTAGGGTTGGGTTAGTTTTACGATTAGGGTTAGGATTATGTTTGCCATAGAGTTTAGATTTTGAGTTAGGTTTAGGGTACAGGTTAGGTTTAGAGTTAGGGTTAGAGTTAGGGTTACGGTACAGGTTAGTGTTAGGGTTAGGGTTACGGTTAAGGTTACGGTACAGTGTAGGGTTAGGATTATGGTTAGGGTTATGGTACAAGTTATGTTTAGGGTTGGGTTAGTGTTAGGGTTACAGTACACGCTATGGTTAGGTTTAGGGTTAGCGTTAGTGTTCGTGTTTCTGTACAGTTTTGTGTTACGTAAGGTTAGGTTTAGGGTTAGGGTTACTGTAGTGGTTAGGGTTAGGGTTAGGGATGGGTTTAGGGTTACGGTGAGGGCAACGGTACAGGTTAGGGTTACGGTTAGGTTTAGGGTTAGGCTTATGGTATAGATTAGCATTAAGGTTAGTGGTAGGGTTAGGTTTTGGTTTAAAGTACAGGTTAGGGTTAGGTTTAGGAGTAGGGTTAGGATTACGGTACAGGTTAGGGTTAAGGGTAGGGTTACTCCAAGGGATAGGGTTAGGCTTACCTTACAGGTTAGTAATAGGGTTAGGGTTAGGGTTAGGTTTAGGGTTAGGGTTAGGGTTATGGTTTCGGTACAGGTTAGGGTTAAGGTTAGGTTTAGGGTTACGATACAGGTTAGGTTTAGGCTTAGGGTTAGGGTTAGGGTTAGGGTTATTATACAGTATAGGTTTAGGGTTAGGGTTAGGGTTAGTGTTATGGTACAGGTTAGGGTTAGGGTTAGTGTTAGGATTAGGGTTAGGGTTATGTTTGCCACAGTGGTTAGATTTTGAGTTAGGGTTAGGGTACAGTTTAGGTATAGAGTTAGGCTTAGAGTTATGGTTAGGGTTAGGGTTACGGAACAGGTTAGTGTTAGGGTTCGTTTAGGGTTATGGTATGATAATGATACAGAGTAGGGTGAAGATTATGGATAGCGTTATGTTACAAGTTAGGGTTAGGGTTAGTGTTAGGGTTACGGTTACGGTAGAGGCTATGGTTAGGTTTAGGGTTAGCGTTAGGTTTAGCGTTACGGTACAGTTTAGGGTTAAATTTAGGGTTAGGCTTAGGGTTAGGGTTACGGTAGTGGTTAGGATTAGGGTTAGGGTTGGGTTTATGTTTACGGTTAGGGTAACGGTACAGGTTAGGGTTACGGTTAGAGTTAGGGTTAGACTTACGGTATAGGATAGCATTAAGGTTATGGGTAGGGTTAGGTTTATGGTACAGGGTAGGGTTCGCGTTATGGATACGGTACAGGTTAGGGTTAGGTTTTGGAGTAGGGTTCAGGTTACGGTACAGGTTAGGGTTAAGGTTAGGGTTACTGTTAGTGTTAGGGTTAGGGTTACGGTACCGTTTAGGTTTACTGTTAGGGTTATGTTTAGGTTGACGGTACAGGTTATGCTAGGGTTAGGGTTAGGGTTTCGGTATAGAGTAAGTTTAGTTTTAGGGGTAGGGCTAGGGTTACGGTACAGGTTAGGGTTAAGGTTAGGGTTACTGTTAGGTTTACGGTTAGGGTTACGGTACCGGTTAGGTTTAGGGTTAGTGTTAGGTTTAGGTTTACAGTACAAGTTAGTGTTAGGGTTAGGTTTAGGGTTAGGGTTAGGGTTACGGTATAGGTTAGGATTAGGTTTAGGTGTAGGGTTAGGTTTATGCTACAGGTTAGGGTTAGGGTTAGGGTACCATACAGGTTAGGTTTATGGCTATGGTTAGGGTTAGGGTTACGGCACAAGTTTGGGTTACGATAAGGTTTACAGTTAGGGTTACGTTATAGTTTAGCGTTAGGGTTAGGGTTAGCTTTAGGGTTACGGTACAGGTTAGGGTTAGGGTTAGTGTTCGGGGTAGGTTTATGGTACAGATTAGGGTTAGGGTTAGAGTTACGGTTACGATACAAGTTAGGGTCAGGTTTAGGGTTAGGATTAGGGTTACAGTACAGGTTAGGTTTTGGGTTAGTGATAGGGTTATGGTACTGTTTAGGGTTAGGGTTACGGTTAGGGATACGGTACAAGTTAGGGTTATGGTTACTTTAGGGTTAGGTTTACGGTATAGGTTAGCATTAGGTTTAGGGATAGGGTTAGGTTTAGGGTTATGGTACAGGGTAGGATTAGGGTTAGGTTTACGGTACAGGTTAGGTTTAGGTTTAGGTTTAGGGTTAGGGGTACGGTAGAGGTTAGCGTTAGGGTTAGGGTTAAGGTTAGGGTTAGGGTTACATTACAGGTTAGGTTTATGGTTAGGTTTAGGGTTAGGGTTAGTGTTATGGTACAGGTTTTGGTTAGGGTTAGGGTTAGGGTAAGGGTTAGGTTTGCCATAGAGTTTAGAATTAGGGTAAGTGTTAGGGTACAAGTTAGGTTTATCGTTAGGTTTAAAGTTAGGTTTAGGGTTTCGGTACAGTTTAGGGTTACGGTTAGTGTAAGGGTTACAGTACAGGTAAGGATTATGGATAGGGTTAGGGTTATGTTTAGGGTTACAGTACAGGTTACGTTTAGGGTTAGGGTAAGTGTTACGGTTCAGGTAAGGGTTACGGTTAGGGTTAGGGTTACGGTTAGGGTTGTGGTACAGTTGTGGGTTAGGTTTACTGGTTTGGGTTAGTGTTAGTGTTAGGGTTAGGGTTACGGTACAGTTTAGGTTTATGGTTAGGGGTATGGTTACGGTACAGGTAAATGTTAGGGTTATTGTTAGGGTTAGGGTTAGGGATAGGTTTAGGGTTAGGGTAATGTTAGGGTTAGGTTTAGGGTGATGGTACAGTTTAGAGTTATTGTTAGCGTTAGGGTTAGTGTTACGGTTACGTTAGTGGTTAGGGTTAGGCTTAAGTTTGGGGTTAGGGTTATTGTTAGGGATATGATACAGGTTACGGATACATTTACGTGTAGGGTTATGGTTAGGGTTACGTTTAAGGTAAGGTTTTGGGTAAAGTTTTGGGTTAGGGTTAGGGTTAGTGTTACGGTACAGGTTTGGGTGAGGGTTAGTGTTTGTGTTAGGGTTAGGTTTGCCATAGAGGTTAGGGTTAGGGTTAGGTTTAGGGTACAGTTTAGGTTTAGAGTTAGGGTTAAGGTTAGGGTTAGGGTTACGGTTCAGGGAACGGTTAGGGTTAGGGTTAGGGTTACTGTACAGTGTAGGGTGTGTGTTAGGGTTAGGTTTAGGGCTAGGGTACAATTAGGTTAGGGTTAGTGTTAGGGTTACTGTACAGTGTAGGGTGTGTTTTAGGGTTAGGTTTAGGGCTAGGGTACAATTAGGTTAGGGTTAGTTTTAGGGTTAGGGTTATGGTACAGGTTAGTGTTAGGGTTAGTGTTATGGTTAGGGTTAGGTTTAGGGTTACGGTACAGGTTAGGGTAAGTGTTAATGTTAGGGTTAGGGTTAGGTTTAGGTTTTCGGTACAGTTTAGGGTTAAGGTTAGGTTTAGTGTTAGGTTTAGGGTTACCGTACAGGTTAGATTTACGGTTAGGTTTAGTGTTACGGTACAGGTAAGGGTTACGGTTAGGGTAGGGTTACGGTTAGGGTTGCGGTACAGTTGTTTAGGCTTACAGGTAGGCTTGTGTTTAGGGTGAGGGTTACGGTCCAGATTAAGGTTAGGTTTAGGGTTATGGTTACGGTACAGCTAGGCCGAGGGTTAGGGTTAGGGTTAGGGTTAGGATTACTGTAAAGGTTAGTGTCAGGGTTAGTGTTAGGGTTAGGGTTAGGGTTGCGGTACAGGTTGGGGTTAGAGTTAGGTTTAGTGTTAAGGTTAGGGTTAGTTTTGCCATAGAGGTTAGGGTTAGGTTTAGAGTTAGGGTACCGGTTAGGTTTAGAGTTAGAGTTAAATTTATGGTTCGGTTACGGTTCATGTAACGGTTAGGGTGAGGGTTAGGGTTACGGTACTGTGTAGGGTTAGAATTAGTGTTATGTTTAGGGTTACGGTACTATTTAGCGTTAGGGTTACAGTTAGGTTTAGGGTTACGGTATAGGTTAGTGTTAGTGTTAGGGTTAGGGTTAGGGTTAGGGATAGGGTTACGGTAAAGGTTCGGTTAGGGTTAGGGTTAGGGTTAGTTTTAGGGTTAGGGTTTCGGTACAGTTTAGGGTTAAGTTTAGGTTTAGGGTTTGGTTTAGGGTTACGGTAGAGGTTAGGTTTACGTTTAGGCTTAGGTTTAGGGTTAGAGTTATTGTACAGTTTAGGTTTAGGGTTAGGTTTAGGGTTAATGTTAGGGTTAGGGTTAGTGTTACGTTACAGGTTAGGGTTAGGGTTATTGTTAGGATTAGGGTTAGGGTTATGTTTGCCACAGTGGTTAGATTTTGAGTTAGGGTTAGGGTACAGGTTAGGTATAGAGTTAGGCTTAGGGTTAGGGTTAGGGTTAGGGTTACGGAACAGGTTAGTGTTAGGGTTCGGTTAGGGTTATGGTATGATAATGATATAGAGTAGGGTTAAGATTATGGATAGCGTTATGGTACAAGTTAGGGTTAGGGTTAGTGTTAGGGTTACGGTTACGGTAGAGGCTATGGTTAGGTTTAGGGTTAGCGTTAGGTTTAGCGTTATGGTACAGTTTAGGGTTAAATTTAGGGTTAGGCTTAGGGTTAGGGTTGGGTTTATGTTTACGGTTAGGGTAACGGTACAGGTTAGGGTTACGGTTAGAGTTAGGGTTAGACTTACGGTATAGGATAGCATTAAGATTAGGGGTAGGGTTAGGTTTAGGTTTACGGTACAGGTTAGGGTTAGGGTTAGGGTTACGGTACAGATTGTGGTTAGGTTTAGGAGTAGGGTTAGGATTACGGTACAGGTTAGGGATAACGTTAGGGTTACTGTTAAGGTTAGGGTTAGGGTTACGGTACCAGTTAGGTTTACTGTTAGGTTTAGGTTAGGTTTACGGTACAGGTTATGGTTAGGGTTAGGGTTAACTTACGGTACAGGATAGCATTAAGGTTAGGGGTAGTGTTAGTTTTAGGGTTACGGTACAGGTTAGGTTTAGTGTTAAGGTTAGGGTTACGTTACATATTTGGGTTAAGTTTAGGGTAGGGTTAGGGTTAGGGTTACGGTAGTGGTTAGGGTTAGGGTTGGGTTTGAGGTTACGGTTAGGGTAACGTTACAGGTTAGGGTTACGGTTAGGCTTAGGCTTATGGTATAGGATAGCATTGAGGTTAAGGGTAGGGTTAGGTTTAGCTTTACGGTACAGGTTAGGGTTAGGGTTAGGGTTACGGTACAGGCTAGGGTTAGGTTTAGGAGTAGGGTTAAGGTTACGGTACAGTTTAGGGATATGGTTAGGCTTACTGTTGGTGTTAGGGTTAGGGTTACGGTACAGGTTAGGGTTAGGTTTAGGTTGTAGGGTTAGAGTTACGGTGCAGTTTAGGGTTAAGTTTAGGGTTAGGGTTAGGGTTAGGGTTACGGTAGTTGTTAGGGTTATGGTTAGGGTTGGGTTTAGGGTTACAGTTAGGATAACAGTACATGTTAGGATTTGGTTAGGGTTAGGGTTTGGGTTACAGTATAGGATAGCATTAAGTATAGGTTTAGGTTTAGGGTTGGGTTACGGTACAGGTTAGGCTTAAGGTTACGCTACTGCTAGGGTTAGGGTTAGGGTTAGTGTTAGGGTTAGGATTAGGGTTACGGTACAGGTTATGGTTAGGGTTATGATTAGGGTTACGGGTGAGGTTAGGGTTAGGGTTAGGGTTGGGTTTAGTGTTATGGTTAGGGTAACCTTACCGGTTAGGGTTACGGTTAGGGTAAGGGTTAGGCTTACAGTATAGGATAGCATTAAGGTTAGGGGTAGGGTTAGTTTTAGGGTTACGGTACAGGTTAGGGTTGGGGTTAGGGTTACGGTACAGGTTAGAGTTAGGATTAGTGGTAGGGTGAGGGTTACAGTACAGTTTAGGGTTAAGTTTAGGGTTACTGTTAGGGTTAGGTTTAGAGTTACAGTACCAGTTAGTTTTAGGGTTAGGGTTATGGTACAGGTGACGTTTAGGTTTAGGTTTAGGGTTAGGGTTACGGCACAGGTTAGGGTTAGGGTTAGTTTTAGTGTTACGGTTGAGTTTAGGGATAAGTTAGGTTTAGGGTTATGGTTAGGGTTACGGTACAGGTTAGGTTTAGGTTTAGGTTTAGGGTTACGGTACAGGTTAGGATTAATGTTAGGTTTAGGGTTTGGGTTAGAGTTACGGGACAAGTTATGGTTATGTTTAGGTTTAGGTTTAGGGTTATGGTATAGGTTACCATTAGGGTTAGGGTTAGGTTTAGGGTTATGTTACAGGTTAGGGTTAGTGTAGGGTTAGGGCTATGGTAGAGGTTAGTGTTTGGGTGAGGGTTAGGGTTAGGGTTAGAGTTAGGGTTAGTGTTACGGTACAGTTTAGGGTTAGGGTTAGGTTTAGGGTTAGGTTTAGGTTTTCGGTACAGTTTAGGGTTAAGTTTAGGTTTAGGGTTAGGGATAGTGTATAGGTTAGCATAAGGGTTAGGGTTAGAGTCAGGTTTAGGGTTCCGGTACAGGTTAGGGTTAGGGTTAGGGTTAGGGTTAGGTTTACTGTACAGGTTAGGGTTAGGCTTAGGGTTAGGCTTAGTGTTAAGGTAAAGGTAAGGGTTACGGTTAGGGTAGTGTTACGGTGTGGGTTACGGTTAGGGTTGTGGTACAGTTGTTGTTTAGGCTTACAGGAAGGGTTGTGTTTAGGGTAAGGGTTACGATTAAGGTTAAGGTTAGGTTTAGGGCTATGGTTACGGTACGGGTTAGGGTTAGGGTTAGGGTTAGGGTGAGAGTTATGGTTAGGGTTACCGTACAGGTTAGTGTCAGGGTTAGTGTTAGGGTTAGGGTTGTGGTACAGTTTAGGGTTAGGGTTAGGGTTAGGGTTACCGTACAGATAAGGGATAGATTTAGGGTTGGGTTACCATACAGCTTAGGTTTAGGTTAGGGATAGGATTAGAGTTGAGGTACAGGTTAGGGTTAGGACTAGGGTTACATTTAGGGTTACGGTACAAGTTAGGGTTAGTGTTTTGGTCAGGGTTAGGGTTATGGTTACAGTACAGGTTATGGTTAGGTTTAGGTTTAGGGTTATGGTTACGGTACAGGGTAGGTTTAGGGTTAGGTTTAGGGTTAAGGTACAGGTTACGGTTAAGGTTAGGTTTAGGGTTAGGGTTAGAGTTATGGGACAAGTTATTCTTATGTTTAGATTTAGGTTTAGGGTTATGGTATAGGTTAGCATTAGGGTTAGGGTTAGGGTAGGGTTACGGTACAGGTTAGGGTTAGTGTTAGGGTTAGGGTTATGGTACAGGTTAGTGTTAGGGTAGTGTCTAGTTTTAGGGTTAGAGTTAGGGTTAGGGTTACGGTACAGGTTAGTGTAAGGGTTAGGTTTAGGGTTAGGGTTAGGTTTAGGTTTTCGGTACAGTTTAGGGTTAAGGTTAGGTTTAGGTTTAGTGTTAGGGTTACCGTACAAGTTAGGTTTAGGGTTAGGTTTAGTGTTACGGTACAGGTAAGGGTTACGGTTAGTGTAGGGTCTCGGTTAGGGTTACAGTTAGGGGTGCATTACAGTTGTTGTTTAGGCTTACATGTAGGGTTGGGTTTAGGGTAAGGGTTACGGTTCAGGTTAAGGTTAGGTTTAGGGTTATGGTTACGGTATGGGTTAGGGTTAGGGTTAGGGTATGGTTATGGTTAGGGTTACCGTACAGGTTAGTGTCAGGGTTAGGGTTAGGGTTACGGTTTTGGCTGTGGTACAGGTTAGGGTTAGGGTTAAGTTTAGTGATAGGGTTCGGGTTAGTTTTGCCATATAGGTTAGGGTGAGGGTTAGGGTTACGGTACAGGTAAGGGTTATGATTAGTTTTAGGATTAGGGTTAGGGTTATGTTTGCCACAGAGGTTAAATTTTGAGTTAGGGTTATGGTACAGGTTAGGTTTAGAGTTAGGCTTAGGGTTAGGGTTAGGGTTAGGGTTATGGTCCAGGTTAGGGTTAGGGTTAGGGTTACGATAGAGTGTAGGGTGTGGATTATGGTTTGCGTTACGGTACAAGTTAGGGTTACGTTTAGGGTTAGTGTTAGGGTTACGGTTAGAGTAGAGGCTATGGTTATGTTTAGGGTTAGCGTTAGGGTTAGGGTTACGGTACATTTTTGGGTTAAGTTTAGGGTTAGGGATAGGGTTACTGTAGTGGTTAGGGTTAGGGTTAGGGTTGGGTTTAGGGTTACGGTTAGGGTAACGTTACAGGTTAGGGTTATGGTTAGGGTTAGGCTTATGGTATAGGATAGCATTAAGGTTAGGGGTAGGGTTAGGTTTAGCTTTACGGTACAGGTTAGGGTCAGGGTTAGGGTTACGGTATTGGTTAAGGTTAGGTTTAGGGGTAGGGTTAGGGTTATGGTACAGGTTATTGTTAAGGTAAGGGTTACTGTTAGGTTTAGGGTTAGGGTTACGGTACCGGTTAGGTTTAGGGTTAGGGTTAGGTTTAGGGTTACGTTACAGTTAGGGTTAGGGTTAGGGTTACGGTACAGGTTAGGGTTAGGTTTAGGGTTACATTACAGGTTAGGTTTGGGGTTAGGTTTAGTGTTACGGTACAGGTAAGGGTTTCGGTTATGGTAGGGATACGGTTAGGTTCACGGTAGGGTTGCGGTACAGTTGTGGTTTAGGGTTACTGGTAGGATTGGGGTTAGGGTAAGGTTTACGGTTCAGGGTAAGGTTAGGTTTAGGATTATGGTTACATTATGGGATAAGGTTAGGATTAGGGTTATGCTTAGGGTTAGGGTTACCATACAGTTTAGTGTCAGGATTAGAGTTAGTGGTAGGGTTAGGGTTAGGGTTTCGCTACAGGTTAGGGTTAGGGTTAGGGTTACAGTACAGGTTAGGGTTAGTGTTAGGTTTATCGTACAGGTTATGTTTATGGTTAGGGTTAGGGTTAGGGTTGAGGGACAGGTTAGGGTTAGGGTTAGGGTTAGGGTCATGGTACATGTTAGCATTAAGTTTAGGGTTAGTGTTAGGGTTACGGTACAGGTTAGGGTTAGGGTCAGGGTAAGGGTTTGGTTACGGTACAGGTTTTGGTTAGGTTTAGGTTTAGGGTTAGGGTTATGGTACAGGTTATGTTTAGGGTTAGGATTAGGGTTACGGTACAGGTTAGGTTAAGGATAGGTTTAGGGTGAGGGGTAGAGTTACGGTACTAGTTATGGTTATGGTTAGGGTTAGGTTTAGGGTTACGGCACAGGTTAGGGTTAGTGTTAGGGTTAGGGTTAGTGTTAGGGTGAGAGTTAGGGTTACGGTACAGGTTAGGGTTAGGTTTAGTGTAGGGTTAGGGATACAGTACAGGTTTGGGTTACGCTTAGGGTTAGGGTTAGGGTTAGGTTTACGGGACAGGTTAGGTTAGGTTTAGGGTAGGGTTAGGGATACGGTACAGGTTTGGGTTGCGGTTAGGGTTAGGGTTAGTTTTAGGGTTGCGGTACCGGTTAGGTTTAGGTTTAGCATTAGGTTTAGGGTTACCATACACGTTAGAGTTAGGGTTAGGGTTAGGGTTAGCGTTAGGTTTAGGGTTACGGTACAGGATAGGGTTAAGTTTAGGTTTAGGTTTAGGGTTAGGGTTACAGTACAGGTTAGGGTTAGGGTTAGGTTTAGGGTACTGTACAGGTTAGGTTTAGGTTTAGGTTTAGTGTTACAGTACAGGTTAGGGTTACGGTTAGGGTAGGGTTACAGTTAGGGTTATGGTTAGGGTTGCGGTAATTTTGTGGTTTAGGGATACGGGTAGGATTGGGGTTAGGGTAAGGTTTACGGTTCATGGTAAGGTTATTTTTACGGTTATGGTTACGGTACGCGTTAGGGTTAGGGTTAGGGTTAGTGTTAGGTTTAGGGTTACCGTAAGATTAGTATCAGGTTTAGTGTTAGTGTTAGGGCTAGGGTTAGGGTTGCGGAACAGGTTAGGTTTAGGGTTAGGGTTTGGGGTACCGTACAGGTTAGGGTTAGGGTTAGGGTTAGGGTTATCGTACAGGTTAGGTTTAGGTTTAGGGTTAGGGTTAGGGTTGAGGTACAGGTTAGGGTTCGGTTTAGGGTTACGGTTACGGTACAGGTTAGCATGAGGTTTAGGGTGAGGGTTAGGGTTACGGTACATGTTAGTGTTAGGTTTAGGCTTAGGGTCAGTGTAATGGTTAGGGTTACGGTACAGGTTATGGTTAGGTTTAGGGGTAGGGTTAGGGTTACAGTACAGGTTAGGGTTAAGGTTAGGGTACTGTTAGGGTTAGGGTTAGGGTTATGGTACAGTGTAGGGTTAGGGTTAGTGTTACGTTTAGGGTTATGGTAAAATTAGGGTTTGGGTTAGTATTAGGGTTAGGGTTACGGTACAGTTTAGTGTTAGTGTTAGGGTTAGGGTTACGGTACAGGTTAGGGTTAGGGTTAGGTTTTCAGTTCAGGTTAGGGTTAAGGTTAAGTTTAGTTTTAGGATAAGGATTACGGTACAGTTTAGGTTTAGGGTAGTGTTAGTGTTACTGTACAGGTAAGTTACGGTTACTGTTAGGGTTACGGTTAGATTTGCGGTACAGTTGTGGGTTAGGGTTATGGGTAGGGTTAGGGTTAGTGTTAGGGTTTCGGTTCAGGGTAGGGTTAGGTTTACGGTTTGATTTAGTGTTACGGTACAGGTAAGTTTTATGGTTAGGGTTAGGGTTAGGGTTGCCGAAGGTGTGGTTTAGGGTACGGGTAGGGTTAGGATTAGGGTTACGGTACAGGTTCGGGTGAGGGTAAGGGTTAGGGTTACGGTACCAGTTAGGGTTAAGGTTAGGGTTAGGGTTAGGTTTAGGGTGAGGGTTACGGTACAGGTGGGATTTAGGTTTTGTTTTAGGGTTAGGGTTAGTGTTAGGGTTATGGTTAGTGTTATGGTACATACTGGGGTTAGGGTTAGTGTTAGGGTTAGGGTTAGGTTTACGTTTGCCATAGAGGTTAGATTAAAGTTAGGGTTACGGTACAGGTTACGGTTAGCGTTAGGGTTAGGGTTTCGGTACAGGTTATGGTAAAGTTTAGGTTTAGGGATAGGGTGACGTTACATCTTAGGGTTAGGGTTAGGGTTAGTGTTTCGGTACAGGGAAGGGTTACGGTTAGGGTTACGGTTACGGTTAGGGTTGCGGTAGAGTTGTGGGTTAGGGTTACCGGTAGGGTGAGGATTAGGGTTAGGGTTACGGTTCAGGGTAGGGTTAGGTTTAGTCTTAGTTTTATGGTACAAGTTAGGTTTAGGGTTAGGGTTAGTGTTAGGGTTAGGGTTACAGGTTAGGCTTAGGGTAAGGGTTAGGTTTAGGGTTAGGTTTAGGGTTATGATTAGGGGTAGGGTTACGGTACAGGTTGGAATTAGTGTTAGTGTTAGGGTTACAGTAGAGGTAAGGATTAGGGATAGCATTAGGGTTATGTTTAGGGTTATGGTACAGGTTAGGTTTAGGGTTAGGTTAAGTGTTATGGTACAGGTAAGGGTTACGGTTAGGGTTAGGTTTAGGGTTATGGTTAGGTTTGCAGAACCATTGTGGGTTAGGGTTACGGGTAGGTTAGTGTTAGGGTTAGGGTTAGGGTTACGGTATAGGTTAGGTTTACAGTTAGGGGTATGGTCACCGTATAGGTAAGTGTTAGGCTTAGCATTAGGGTTATGGTTAGGGTTAGGGTTAGGGTTAAGTTTAGGTTTAGGGTTAGGGTTACGGTACAGGTTAGAGTGACGGTTAGGGTTAGGGTTAGGGTTATGGTTGCGATAGTGGTTAGGGTTAGGCTTAGGGTTGGTGTTAGGTTTACTATTAGGGACATGGTACAGGTTAGGGATACATTTACGGGTAGGGTTAGGATTAGGTTTAGTGTTATGGTACAGGTTTGGGTTAGGGTTAGTGTTAGGCTTAGGTTTAGGTTTGCCATAGAGGTTAGTGTTTAGTTTAGAGTTAGGGTACAGGTTAGGTTTAGAGTTAGGGTTAAGGTTAGGGTTTGGGTTATGTTTCAGGGAACGGTTAAGGTCAGTGTTTGGGTTACTGTACAGTGTAGTGTTTGGGTTAGGGTTAGGTTTATGGCTAGGTTACAATTAGGGTTAGGGGTAGTGTTAGGGTTAGGGTTATGGTAGAGGTTAGTGTTAGGGTTAGGGTTAGGTTTAGGTTTAGGGTTACGGTGCAGGTTAGGGTTAGGGTTAGGTTTAGGTTTTCAGTACAGTGTAGGGTTAAGGTTAGGTTTAGGTTTAGGGTTAGGGGTAAGGTGCAGGTTAGGTTTAGGGTTAGGTTTAGTGTTACGGTACAGGTAAGGGTTACGGTTAGGGTACGGTTACGGTTAGGGTTACAGTTAGGGTTGCGGTACAGTTGTTGTTAGGGCTTACAAGTAGGGTTCTGTTTAGGGTAACGGTTACGGGTCAGGTTAAGTTTAGGTTTAGGGTTATGGTTACGGCTAGCTTTAGGGTGAGGGTTAGGGTTAGGGTTAGAGTTATGGTTAGGGTTACCGTACAGGTTAGTGTCAGGGTTAGGGTTAGGGTTAGTGTTAGATTTGCGGTACAGTTTAGAGATAGAGTTAGGGTTAGGGTTACCGTACAGGTTACGTTTAGGGTTAAGTTTAGGGTTAGAGTTGAGGTACAGGATAGGGTTAGGGTTAGGGTTTAGGTACAGGTTAGCATTAGGTTTAGGGTTAGGGTTAGGGTTACGGTACTGGTTAGTGTTAGTGTTTTGGTCAGGGTAATGTTTAGGGTAACGGTACAGGTTATGGTTAGGTTTAGGGTTAGGGTTAGGGTTACGGTACAGGTTAGGTTTAGTGTTAGTTTTAGGGTTACGTTACAGGTTAGGGTTAGTGTTAGGGTTAGGGTTCGGGTTAGGGTTAGGGTTACAGTACAGGTTAGGTTTAGGTTTAGGTTTAGTCTAACGGTACAAGTAAGGGTTTCGGTTAGGGTAGGGTTACAGTTAGGGTTACGGTTAAGGTTGCGTTACAGTTGTGGTTTAGGGTTACAGGTAGGATTGGGGTTAGTGTAAGAGTTACGGTTCAGGGTAAAGATAGGATTAGGGTTATGGTTACGTTATGGGATAGGGTTAGGATTAGGGTTAGGGTTAGGGTTCGGGTTACCGTACAGATTAGTGTCAGGATTAGGGTTAGTGTTAGTGTTAGGGTTAGGGTTGTAGTACAGGTTAGGGTTAGGTTTAGGGTTAGGGTTACCATAAAGGTTAGGGTTAGGTTTAGACATAGGGTTGTTGTTCAGGTTAGGTTTAGGGTTAGGGTTAGGGTTAGGGTTGAGGTACAGGTTAGGGTTACGGTTAGGGTTACGGTACAGGTTAGCATTAGGTTTAGGGTTAGGGTTAGGGTTACTGTACAGGTTAGCATTAGGTTTAGGGTTAGGGTTAGGGTTACGGTACAGGTGAGGTTTAGGGTTAGGGTTAGGGTCAGGGTAACGGTTAGGGTGACGGTACAGGTTATGGTTAGGTTTAGGGTTAGGGTTATGGTTATGGTACAGGGTATATTTAGGGTTAGGATTAGGGTTACGGTACAGGTTAGGGTTAAGGTTAGGTTTAGGGTGAGTGGTAGAGTTACGGTACAAGTTATGGTTATGGTTAGGTTTAGGTTTAGGGTTACGGTATCGGTTAGCATTAGGGTTAGGGTTAGGTTTCGGGTTATGGCACAGGTTAGGGTTAGTTTTAGGGTTAGGGTTAGGGTTAGGGTTACCATATGGTTAGAGTTAGGGCTAGGGTTTGAGTTAGAGTTAGGGTTAGGGTTACGGCACAGGTTAGGGTTAGGTTTAGGGCTAGGGTTAGGGTTACGGTACAGGTTAGGTTTCAGGTTAGGGTTACTGTTAGGGTTAGGGTTAGAGTTACTGTACCGGTTAGGTTTAGGGTTAGGTTTAGGGTTAGGGTTACCATACAGGTTAGGGTTAGGGTTATGGTTAGAGTTAGGGTTAGGGTTATGATACAGGTCATGCTTAGGTTTAGGGTTAGGGTTAGGTTTACGAAACAGGTTAGGGTTATGTCTAGGATTACGGTAAAGTTTAGGGTTTGGGTTAGGTTATGGACAGGGTTACAGAACAAGTTAGGTACCGGTTAGGTTTAGGTTTAGGGTTAGGGTTAGGGTTACCATACACGTTAGAGTTAGGATTAGGGTTAGTGTTAGGGTAGGTTTAGGGTTACGGTACATTTTAGGGTAGGGGTAGGCATAGGGTTAGTGTTAGGGTTACGGTACAGGGTAGGGTAGGGTTAGAGTTAGGGTTAGGGTTATGGTTATGATACAAGTTAGGGTTAGGGTTAGTGTTAGGGTTAGATTTACGGTACAGGTTAGGCTTAGGGTTAAGTTTAGGTTTTCGGTTCAGGTAAGAGTTAGGGTTAGGGTTATAATACAAGTTAAGGTTAGGGTTAGGGTTAGGTTTAGGGTTAGAGTTACAGTACAGGTTAGGTTTAGGTTTAGGGTTAGTGTTATGGTACAGGTAGGGTTACGGTTAGGGTTAGTGTTAGGGTTAAGATTAGGGTTGCCGTACAGCTGTGGGTTAGGTTTACGGGTAGGCTGAGGTATGGGTTAAGGTTACAGTACAGGTTAGGGTGAGGGTTAGGGTTAGGGTTATGGTACAGGTTAGGGGTAGGGTTAGGTTTAGGGTTAGGTTTAGGGTTACGGTACAGGTTAGGTTTAGGGTAAGGGTTTCGGTAGAGTTTAGGGTTAGGGTGATGGTTAGGTTTAGGCTTATGGTACAGGTTAGGGTTAGAGTTAGGGTTAGGGTTAAGTTTAGGGTTATGGTACCGGTTACCTTTAGGGTTAGGGTTAGTGTTACAGTACAGGTAAGTTTTACGGTTAGGGTTAGTGTTAGGGTTAGTGTTAGCATTAGGGTTAGGGTTGCAGTACAGATGTTATATAGGTTTACGGGTAGGTTTAGGGTTAGGGTTAGGGTTAGGCTTACGGTACACTTTAGGGTGAGGGTAACGGTTAGGGTTACGGTACAGGTTAGGGTTGGGAATAGGGTTAGGGTTAGGGTTAGTGTTAGGGTTAGGGTTAGGGTTAGTGTTACGGTACATGTTGGGGTTAGTGTTAGTGTTAGGATTTTGTTAGGTTTAGGATTGCCATAGAGGTAGATTTAGATTTAGGGATAGGTAACAGGTTAAGTTTGAGTTAGGGGTAGGGTTATGGTACAGGATATGGTTAGGGTTAGGGTTAGGGTGTCGGTACAGTTTAGGGTAAAGGTTAGGTTTAGGGTTAGGTTTAGGATTGCGGTACAGCTTAGGTTTAGGGTTTGTGTTAGTGTTACTGTACAGGTAAGGGTTACGGTTAGGGTTAGGGTTGCGGTACAGTCGTGGGTTAGGGTTACGGGTATGGTTAGGGTTAGGGTTAAGGTTCATGGTAGGGTTAGGTTTAGGGTTAGGGTTAGTGTTACGGTACAGGTAATTTTATGGTTAGTGATAGGGTTAGGGTTAGGATGACGGTACAGGTTATGGTGAGGTTAAGGGTTAGGTTTACGGTACAGTTTAGGGTTAAGGTTAGGGTTAGGGTTAGGTTTAGTGTGAGAGTAACGGTACAGTTGGGGTTTAGGTTTAGGTTTAGGGTTAGGGTTAGGGTTAGTGTTATGGTATATATTGGGGTTAGAGTCAGTGTTAGTGTTAGGGTTAAGGTTAGGGTTAGGTTTGCCATAGAGGTTAGATTTAGAGTTAGGGTTACGGTACAGGTTATGGTTGGGGTTAGGGTTAGGGTTTCGGTACAGTTTACGGTAAAGTTTAGGTTTAGGTTTAGGGTTATGGTACAGCTTAGGTTTAGGGTTAGGGTTAGTGTTACGGTACAAGTAAGGGTTACGGTTAGGGTTACGGTTATGGTGAGGCTTGTGGAATAGTTGTGGGTTAGGGTTACGTGTAGGGTTAGGTTTAGGGTTACGGTTCAGGGTAGGGTTAGGTTTAGTGTTAGGTTTACGCACAAGTTAGGGTTAGGGTTAGGGTTAGTGTTAGTGTTAGGTTTAGGGTTACGGTACAGGTTAGGGTTAGGGTTAGGTTTAGGGTTGGGTGAGGGTTAGGTTTAGGTTTAGGGTTATGGTTAGGGGTAAGGTTACCGTACAGGTTAGTGTCAGGGTTAGGGTTAGGGTTAGGGTTAGGGTTGCAGTACAGGTTATGGTTAGGGTTAGGGTTATGGTTACTGTACAGTTTAGGGTTAGGTTTAGGGTTAGGGTTGCGGTACAGGATAGGGTTAGGGTTACGGTTACGGTTACGGTACAGGTTAGCATTAGGTTTAGGGTTAGGGTTAGGGTTACGGTACAAGTTATGCTTACGGTTAGGTTTAGGGTTAGAGTTAGTGAATAGGTTAGCAGAAGGTTTACGGTTAGGGTTACGTTTAGGGTTACGGTACAGGTTAGGGTTAGGGTTAGGGTTAGGTTTAGGGGTACGGTACATGTTAGGGTTAGGTTTCGGGGTAGGGTTAGGGTTATGGTTCAGGTTAGGGTTAAGGTTAGGGTTTGGATTAGGGTTAGGGTACCATAGAGATTAGGGATATGGCTATGGTTAGGGTTAGGGTTACGGAACAAGTTAGGGTTACGGTAAGGTTTAGGGTTAGGGTTACGTTTTGGGTTAGCGTTAGGGTTAGGATTAGCTTTAGGGTTGCAGTACAGGTTAGTGTTAGGGATAGGTTTGGGGTAGGTTTACGTACAGATTATGGTTAGGGTTAGAGTTACGGTTACGATACAAGTTAGGGTTAGGGTTAGGGTTAGAATTAGGGTTACAGTACAGGTTAGGTTTAGCGTTAGTGGAAGGGTTACAGTATAGGTTAGGGTTAGGTTTAGGGTTACTGTTATGGTACAGTTAAGGGTTACGGTTAGGGTAGGTTTATGGTTAGGGTTGCTGTACAGTTGTGGTTTAGGGTTACGGGTAGGGTTGGGGATAGGGTAGGGTTACGGTTCAGGGTAAGGTTAGGCTTAGGGTTATGGTTACGGTATGGGTTAGTGTCAGGGTTATGGTTAGGGTTACCGTACAGATTAGTGTCAGGGTTAGGGTTAGGGTTAGGGTTAGGGTTGTGGTACAGGTTAGGGTTAGGGTTAGGGTTACGGTACAGGTTAGGGTTAGAGTTAGGGTCAGGGTAATGGTTAGGGTTACGGTACAGGTTATGGTTAGGTTTAGGGATAGGGTTGGTACATGTTAGGGTTAAGGTTAGGTTTAGGGTGAGGGGTAGAGTTACGGTACAAGTTATGGTTATGGTTAGGTTTAGGGTTAGGGTTACGGTATAGGTTAGTATTAGGGTTAGGGTTAGGTTTAGTGTTACGGTACAGGTTAGGGTTAGTGGTAGGGTTAGGTTTAGGTTTAGAGTTACAGTACAGGTTAGGGTTAGGTTTAGGGTAGGGTTAGGGATATGGTTCAGGTTAGGTTTACGGTTAGGGTTAGGGTTAGGGTTAGCTTACTGGTTAGATTTAGGGTTAGGGTTAGGGTTATGTTGAGGGTTAGGGTTAGGTTTAGGGTACAGGTTAGGGTTATGGTTAGGGTTAGGGTTTCAGTACAGTTTAGGGTTAAGGTTAGGTTTAGGGTTAGGGTTACGGTACACGTTAGGTTTAGGGTTAGGTTCAGTGTTACGGTACAGGTAAGTGTTATGGTTAGGAGAGGGTTAAGGTTAGAGTTACGGTTAGGGTTAAGGTACAATTTTGGTTTAGGGTTACGGGTAGGTTTGGGGTTAGGGTAAGGGTTACGATTCAGCATAAGGTAAGGTTTAGGGTTATGGTTACGGTACGAGTTAAGGTTAGGGTTAGGGTTAGAGTTACGGTTACCGTACAGATTTGAGTCACGGTTAGGGTTACGGTTATGGTATGAGTTAGGGTTAGGATTAGCATCCGGGTAAGGGTTAGGGTTACGGTTCAGGTTATGGTTAGGTTTAGGGTTAGGGTTAGGGTTATGGTACAGGTTAAGGTTAGGGTTATGGTTAGGGTTAGGGGTAGATTTAGGGTTATGGTACCGTTTAGGTTTAGGGTTAGGTTTAGTGTTAGGTTTACCATACAGGTTAGGGTTAGGGTTAGGGTTAGGGTTAGGGTTAGGTTTAGAGTTACCGTACAGGTTAGAGTTAGTGTTAGGTTTAGGGTTAGGGTTAGCGTGAGGGCTAGGTTTACGGTTACGGTTAGATTTACGGAAGAGCTTAGGGTTTCGGATATGTTAAGGGTTAGATTTAGGTTTACGGTATAATTTAGGCTTAGGATGAGGTTTAGGGTTAGGGTTATGGTACAAGTTAGGGTTAGGGTTAGGGTTAGGATTAGGTTTAGGTTTAGGTTTACAGAACTAGTTAGGTTTAGGGTTAGGTTTAGGATTAGGGTTGCCATACAGGTTAGGGTTAGGGTCAGGATTAGCTTTAGGATTAGGGTTAGGGTTACCATACAGGTTAGGGTCAGGGTAGTGTTAAGGTTAGGTTTGTGGAACAGGTTAGAGTTAGGGTTAGGGTTAGGTTTAGGGATACGTTACAAGTAAGGGTCAGAATTGGGATTAGTGTTAGTGTTATGGTACCGGACAGGTTAGGTTCAGGGTTAGGGTTAGGGTTAGGGTTAGGATTAGGGGTTAGGGTTAGGGTTAGGGAAGGGTTAGGCTTTGGGTTAGGATTAGGGGTTAGGGTTAGGGGTTAGGGCTAGGATTAGGGTTAGAGTTAGGGTTAGGATTAGGGTTAGGGTTTAGGGGTTAGGGTGAGGGTTACGGTTAGGGTTATGGTCAGGTTTAGTGTATAGGGTTATGGTTAGGGTTAGGGGTTAGGGTTAGGGTTAGGGTCAGGCTTAGGGTTAGGGGTTAGTGTTATGGTACAAGTAAGTTTTATGTTTAGGGTTAGGGTTATGGTTAGGGTTAGGGTTAGTTTTAGGGTTAGGGTTTGGGTTAGTGTTACGGTACAGGTAAGTTTGACGGTTAGAGTAGGGTTCGGGTTAGGGTTAGGGTTAGTGTTATGGTACAGGTAAGTTTTACGGTTAGGGTTAGGGTTAGGGTTATGGTACAGGTTAGGGTTAGGGTTTGTGTTAGGGTTAGGTTTAGGGTTCGGGCTAAGGTATAGGTAAGTATTATGGTTAGGGTTATGGTTAGGTTTAGGGTAGGGTTAGGGTTAGGGTTACGCTACAAGTAAGTTTTACGGTTAGGGTTAGGGTTAGGGTTACGGTACAGGTTAGTGTTTGGGTATTGTTTAGGGTTAGGGTTAGGTTTAGGGCTATGGTACTGGTTAGGGTTAGGGTTAGGGATAGGGTTTCAGTACAGTTTAGGGTTAGGTTTAGGGTTATGGTTATGGTACTGGTTACATTTAGGTTTAGGGTTATTGTTACGGTACAGGTAAGTTTTACGATTAGGGTTAAGTTTAGGGTTAGGGTTAGGTTTAGGGTTACCCTAAAGGATAGGGTTATGGTTAGGGTTCGGGTTAGGGTTACGGTTAGGTTTAGGGTTACGTTAGGGTTAGGGTTAGGGTTACATTAGAGGTTACGGTTACGTTAGGGTTAGGTTTAGGTTTACGGTACAGGTTAGGGTTAGGGTTAGGGTAACGGTACAGGTTAGGGTTAGGTTTAGGATTAGGGTTAGGTTTATGGAACAACTTAGGGTTACGGTAAGGTTTAGGGTTAGGGTTACGTTATAGGTTAGCGTTAGGGTTAGGGTTAGGGTTAGCTTTAGGGTTACGGTACAGGTTAGGGTTACGGTTACGATTAGGGTTAGGGTTAGGTTTACAGTACAGGTTAGTGTTAGGGATAGGGTTACGGTTACGGTACAGGGTAGGGTTAGGTTTAGGGTTAGTGGCATGGTTACAATACAAGTTACGGTTAGGGTTAGGGAAGGGTTTGGTTACAGTACAGGTTAGGTTTAGTGTTAGGGTTAGGTTACAAGTTAGGGATAGGGTTAGGGTTAGTGTTACGGTTAGGTTTACTGTACAGTTTAGGCTAGGGTTAGGGTTGGGGTTAGGGTTAGTGTTATGGTTAGGGGTAGGGGTACCGTACAGGTTAGTGTCAGTGTTAGGTTTAGGGTTTCGGTTAGGGTAGGGTTTTGGTTCAGGTTAGGGTTAAGATTAGGGTTAGGGTTAGGTTTAGGTTTACCCTAAAGGATAGGGTTATTGTTAGGGTTCGGGTTAGGGTTACGGTTAGGTTTAGGGTTACGTTAGGGTTAGGTTAGGGTTATATTAGAGGTTATGTTTACATTAGGGTTAGGTTTAGGTTTACGGTACAGGTTAGGGTTAGGGTTAGGGTTACGGTACAGGTTAGGGTTAGGTTTAGGATTAGGGTTAGGTTTATGGAACAACTTAGGGTTACGGTAAGGTTTAGGGTTAGGGTTACGTTATAGGTTAGCGTTAGGGTTAGGGTTAGGGTTAGCTTTAGGGTTACGGTACAGGTTAGGGGTACGGTTACGATTAGGGTTAGGGTTAGGTTTATGGTACAGGTTAGTGTTAGGGATAGGGTTACGGTTACGGTACAGGTTAGGGTAGGTTTAGGGTTAGTGGGATGGTTACAATACAAGTTACGGTTAGGTTTAGGGAAGGGTTTGGTTACAGTACAGGTTAGGTTTGGTGTTAGTGGTGGGTTTACGGTACAGGTTAGTTTTAGGGTTAGGGTTAGTTTAGGGATACGGTACAAGTTAGGGTTAGGGTTAGGGTTAGGATTAGGGTTAGGTTTGCCATAGAGTTTATATTTAGGGTTGGGGTTATGGTACAGGTTAGGTTTATAGTTAGGTTTAAGGTTAGGTTTAGGGTTACGGAACAGGTTAGGATTAGGGTTAGGGTTACGGTACAGGATACGGTTAGGGTTAGGTTTAGGGTTTCGATACAGGTTAGCGTTAGAGTTACTGTTAGGGTTACAGTACAGGTTAGGATTAGGGATAGGATTAGGGTTATATTTAAGGTGACGGTACTGTTTAGGTTTAGGGTTAGGGTAAGTGTTAAGGTACAGGTAAGGGTTAAGGTTAGGGTTAGGGTTATGGTTATGGTTAGGGTTGCGGTACAGTTGTGCGTTAGTGTTAAGGGTAGTGTTAGTTTTAGGGTTAGGGTTAGGGTTAGTGTTACAGCACAGGTTAGGTTTACGATTAGGGGTATGGTAACGGTACAGGTAAGGGTTATGGTAGAGTTAGCCTTAGGGTTAGGGTTAGCGTTACGGTACATGTTAGAGTTAGGGTTAGGGTTAGGGTTAGGGTTACGGTTACGGATAGCGAGACCGTACAGGTTAGGGATAGGTATACGTTTAGCTTAGGGTTATGGTTAGGGTTAAGTTTAGGTTTAGGGTAAGGTTTTGGGCTCGGGTTAGGGTTAGTGTTACGGTACAGGCTAGAGTTAGGGTTAGTGTTAGGGTTAGGGTTAGGTTTGCCATAGATGTTAGGGTTAGGGTTAGGGTTAGGGTTAGGGTTAGGGTACAGGTTAGGTTTAGAGTTAGGGTTAAGGTTAGGGTTAGGTTTACGGTTCAGTTAACGGTTAGGGTTAGGGTTAGGGTTACGGTACAGGGTGGGTTTAGGTTTAGGGTTATGGTAAAATTAGGGTGAGGGTTAGTGTTAGGTGACGGTTAGTGTACAGGTTGGGGTTACGGTTAGGTTTAGGGTTAGGGCTTGGGGTCAGGGTTAGGGTTAGGGATATGGTTAGGGTTAGGGTTAGGGGTTAGGGTTAGGTTTAGGGTTAGGTTTGCGGTAAAGGTTAGGGTAAGGGTTAGGGTTATGGTTACGGTACAGGTTAGCATTAGGTTTAGGGTTAGGGTTTGGGTTACCGTAAAGGTTAGGGTTAAGGTTAGGGTTAGGGTTAGGGTTAGGGTTAGGATTAGGGTTACGGGACAGGTTAGGGTTAAGCTTAGTTTAGGGTTAAGGTTACGGTTATGGTACAAGCTATGGTTACAGTTAGGTTTAGGGTTAGGGTTAGTGTATATGTTAGCATTAGGGTTAGGGTTAGGGTTAGGTTTAGGGTTACACTACAGGTTAGTGTTGGGGTTAGGGTTAGGGTTACGGTACAGGTTAGGGTTAGGTTTAGGTGTAAGGTTAGGGTTACGGTAGAGGGTAGGGTTAAGGTTAGGTTTAGGGTTAGGATTAGGGTTAGGTTTACCCTACAGGTTAGGGTTATGGTTATGGTTAGGGTTAGGGTTAGGTTTAGGGTTACGGTACAGGTTAGGGTTAGGGTTAGGGTTACGGTACAATTTAGGGTTAGGGTTAGGTTTACGGAACAACTTAGGGTTACGGTAAGGTTTAGGTTTAGTGTTACGTTATAGGTTAACGTTAGGGTTAGGGTTAGCTTTAGGGTTATGGTACAGGTTAGGGTTAGGGTTAGGGTTAGGGTTCGGGTTAGGTTTATGGTACAGGTTAGGGGTAGGGTTAGGGTTATGGTTACGGTAGAGGGTAGGGTTAGGGTTAGGGTTAGGTTAGGGTTACGATACAATTAGGGTTAGGGTTAGTGTGAGTTGAGGGTTACGTTACAAGTAACAGTTACAGTTAGGTTTAGGGTTAGGGTAGTGTTAGGGTTATGTGTCAGGGTTAGGTTTAGGGTTAGGGATTATGGTTAGGGTAAGGGTTAGGTTTGCCATAGAGGTTAGGGTTAGGGTTAGGGTACAGTTTAGGTTTATAGTTATGGTAAGGTTAAGGTTAGGGTTAGGGTTTCCATACAGGTGTGGTTTACGGTTCCGGTTAGGGTTAGTGTTAGAGTTAGGGTTAGGGTTACGGTACAGTTTAGGGTGAAGGTAAGGGTTAGGTTTCGCTACAATTTTGGGTTAAGGTTAGGGTTAGGGTTATGTTTAGGTTGAGGGTTACGTTACAGGTTGGGTTTAGGTTTAGGGTTAGGGTTAGGGTTAGGATTAGGGTTAGGGTTAGTGTTACCGTACATGTTGGGATTAGGGTTAGTGTTAGGGTTAGGGTTAGGGTTAGGTTTGCCATAGAGGTTAGATTAGAGTTAGCGTCATGGTACAGGTTACCGTTAGGGTTAAGGGTAGGGATATGGTACAGATTAAGGTATGTTTTGGGGTTAGGGTTACTGTACAGTTTATGGTTATGGTTAGGGTAAGGGTTTCGGTACAGGTTAGGGTAAAGGTTAGGTTCAGTGTTAGTGTTAGAGTTACGGTACAGCTTAGGTATATGGTTAGGGTTAGTGTTACGGTACAGGTAATGGTTACGGTTAGGGTTAGGTTTACGGTTAGGGTTTCGGTACATTTGTGGGTTAGGATTCCGGGTAGGGTTAGGGTTAGGGTTACGGTTCAGGGTAGGGTTAGGTTTAGTGTTAGGGTTACGGTACATGTTAGGGTTAGGTTTAGGGTTAGTGTTACGGTTAGGGTTACGGTACAGGTTAGGGTTAGGGTTAGGGTTAGGGTTGGGGTTATGTTTTAGTGTTATGGTTAGGGGTAGGGGTACCGTACAGGTTAGTGTCAGTGTTAGGTTTAGAGTTTCGATTAGGGTTAGGGTTGCGGTACAGGTTCGGGTTAGGGTTAGGTTTAGGGTTACCGTACAGTTTAGTGTTAGGGTTAGGGTTAGGGTTAGGGTTAGTTTTACGGTACAGTTTAGGGTTAGGGTTCGTGTTAGGGTTAGGGTTAGGTTTGCCATAGAGTTTAGATTTAGGGTTGGGGTTAGGGTACCGGTTTGGTTTATAGTTAGGTTTAAGGTTAAGTTTAGGGTTACGGAACAGGTTAGGATTAGGGTTAGGGTTACGGTACAGGGTAGGGTTAGGGTTAGGTTTAGGGTTTCGGTACAGGTTAGCGTTAGGGTTAGTGTCAGGGTTAAAGTACAGGTTAGGATTAGGGACAGGATTAGGGTTATGTTTAAGGTGACGGTACTGTTTAGGTTTAGGGTTAGGGTAAGTGTTAAGGTACAGGTAAGGGTTAAGGTTAGGGTTAGGGTTAGTGTTACGGTTAGGGTTGCGGTACAGTTGTGCGTTAGGGTTACGGGTAGGGTTAGTTTTAGGGTTAGGGTTATGGTTAGTGTTACAGCACAGGTTAGGTTTACGATTAGGGGTATGGTTACGGTAAAAGTAAGGGTTATGAAAGGGTTAGCGTTAGGGTTAGGTTTAGCGTTACTGTACATGTTAGAGTTAGGGTTAGGGTTAGGGTTAGGGTTAGGGTTACGGGAGCGGTTAGGGTTAGGCTTAGAGTTGGGGTTAGGGTTACGGTTAGCAAGACGGTACAGGTTAGGGATAGGTTTACGGTTAGGGTTAGGGTTAGGGTTAGGGTTAAGGTTAGGTTTAGGGTAAGGTTTTGGGCTAGGGTTAGGGTTAGTGTTAGGGTTAGGGTTATGTTTGCCATAGAGGTTAGTGTTAGGGTTAGGGTTAGGGTTAGGGTTAGGGTACAGGTTAGGTTTAGAGTTAGGGTTAAGGTTAGGGTTAGGTTTACGGTTCAGTTAACGGTTAGGGTTAGTGTTAGGGTTACGGTACAGGGTAGGGTTAGGATTAGGGTTACGGTACAATTAGGGTGAGGGTTAGTTTTGGTGAAAGTTAGTGTACAGGTTGTGGTTACGGTTAGGTTTAGGGTTAGGGTTAGGGTTAGGGGTCGGAGTTAGGGTTAGGGTTAGGGTTAGGGGTTAGGGTTAGGGTTAGGGTTAGGTTTGCGGTAAAGGTTAGGGTAAGGGTTAGGGTTACGGTTACGGTACAGGTTAGCATTAGGTTTAGGGTTAGGGTTTGTGTTACGGCAAAGGTTAGGGTTAAGGTTAGGGTTAGGGTTAGGGTTAGGATGAGGGTTACGGTACAGGATAGGGTTAAGCTTAGGTTTAGGTTTAAGGTTAGGGTTAAGGTACAAGTTATGGTTACAGTTAGGTTTAGGGTTAGGGTTAGTGTATAGGTTAGCATAAGGTTTAGAGTTAGGGTTAGGTTTAGGGTTACGGTACAGGTTAGGGTTGGGTTTAGGTGTAGAGTTAGGGTTACGGTACAGGTTAGGGATAAGGTTAGGTTTAGGGTTAGGATTAGGGTTAGGTTTACCCTACAGGTTAGGGTTATGTTTATGGTTAGGGTTAGGGTTAGGTTAGGGTTAGGGTTAGGTTTATGTTAGAGGTTATGGATATGTTAGGGTTAGGTTTAGGGTTACGGTACAGGTTAGTGTTAGGGTTAGGGTTACGGTACAATTTAGGGTTAGGGTTAGGTTTACGGAACAACTTAGGGTTACGGTAAGGTTTAGGTTTAGTGTTACGTTATAGGTTAACGTTAGGGTTAGGGATAGCTTTAGGGTTACGGTACAGGTTAGGGTTAGGGTTTGGGTTAGGGTTCGGGTTAGGTTTACGGTACAGGTTAGGGGTAGGGTTAGGGTTACGGTTACGTTAGAGGGTAGGGTTAGGGTTAGGGTTAGGTTAGCGTTACGATACAATTAGGGTTAGGGTTAGTGTGAGTTGAGGGTTACGTTACAGGTAACAATTACAGTTAGGTTTAGGGTTAGGGTTAGGGTTAGGGTTAGGGTTATGGGTCAGGGTTAGGGTTAGTGTTAGGGATTATGGTTAGGGTAAGGGTTAGGTTTGCCATAGAGGTTAGGGTTAGGGTTAGGGTACAGTTTAGGTTTATAGTTATGGTAAGGTTACGGTTAGGGTTAGGGTTTCCGTACAGGTGTGGTTTAGATTTCCGGATAGGGTTAGTGTTAGAGTTAGGGTTAGGGTTATGGTACAGTTTAGGGTAAAGGTAAGGGTTAGGGTTCGCTACAATTTTGGGTTAAGGTTAGGGTTAGGGTTAGGTTTAGGGTGAGGGTTACGTTACAGGTTGGGTTTAGGTTTAGGGTTAGGGTTAGGGTTAGGATTAGGGTTAGGGTTAGTGTTACCATACATGTTGGGATTAGGGTTAGTGTTAGGGTTAGGGTTAGGGTTAGGTTTGCCACAGAGGTTAGATTTAGAGTTAGCGTTATGGTACAGGTTACCGTTAGGGTTAAGGGTAGGGATATGGTACAGATTAAGGTATGTTTTGGGGTTAGGGTTACGGTACAGGTTATGGTTATGGTTAGGGTAAGTGTTTCGGTACAGGTTAGGGTAAAGGTTAGGTTCAGTGTTAGTGTTAGAGTTACGGTACAGCTTAGGTATATGGTTAGGGTTAGTGTTACGGTACAGGTAATGTTTACGGTTAGGGTTAGGTTTACGGTTAGGGTTGCGGTACAGTAGTGGGTTAGGGTTACGGGTAGTGTTAGTGTTAGGGTTACTGTTCAGTGTGGGCTTAGGTTTAGGGTTAGGGTTACGGTACAGGTTACGGTTAGTGTTAGGGGTAGGGTTACGGTACAGGTTAGGGTAAGTTTTAGGGTTAGGGTTACGGTACATTTTATGGTTAGGTTTAGGGTTAGTGTTTCAGTACAGGTTAGGGTAAACGTTAGTTTTAGGGTTAGGGTTAGGGTTACGGTAGAGCTTAGGTTTAGGTTATAGTGTTACGGTACAGGTAAGGGTTACGGTTAGGTTTAGGGTTACGGTTAGGGTTTCGGTACAGTTGTGGGTTAGGATTCCGGGTAGGGTTAGTGTTAGGGTTAGGGTTAGGGTTACGGTTCAGGGCAGGGTTAGGTTTAGTGTTAGGGTTACGGTACACGTTAGGGTTAGGTTTAGGGTTAGTGTTACGGTTAGGGTTACGGTACAGGTTAGGGTTAGTGTTAGGGTTGGGGTTAGGTTTTAGTGTTATGGTTAGGGGTAGGGGTACCGTACAGGTTAGTGTCAGTTTTAGGTTTAGGGTTTCGATTAGGGTTAGGGTTGAGGTACAGGTTCGGGTTAGGGTTAGGTTTAGGGTTACCGTACAGTTTAGTGTTAGGGTTAGGGTTAGGGTTAGGGTTAGTTTTACGGTACAGTTAGGGTTAGGGTTCGTGTTAGTGTTAGGGTTAGGTTTGCCATAGAGTTTAGATTTAGGGTTGGGGTTAGGGTACAGGTTAGGTTTATAGTTAGGTTTAAGGTTAAGTTTAGGGTTACGGAACAGGTTAGGATTAGGTTTAGGGTTACGGTACAGGGTAGGGTTAGGGTTAGGTTTAGGGTTTCGGTACAGGTTAGCGTTAGGTTTAGTGTCAGTGTTAAAGTACAGGTTAGGATTAGGGATAGGATTAGGGTTATGTTTAAGGTGAAGGTACTGTTTAGGTTTAGGGTTAGGGTAAGTGTTAAGGTACAGGTAAGGGTTAAGGTTAGGGTTAGGGTTAGTGTTACGGTTAGGGTTGCGGTACAGTTGTGCGTTAGGGTTGCGGGTAGGGTTAGTTTTAGGGTTAGGGTTATGGTTAGTGTTACAGCACAGGTTAGGTTTACGATTACGGGTATGGTTACGGTAAAAGTAAGGGTTATGAGAGGGTTAGCGTTAGGGTTAGGTTTAGCGTTACTGTACATGTTAGAGTTAGGGTTAGGGTTAGGGTTAGGGTTACGGTTACGGGAGCGGTTAGGGTTAGGCTTAGGGTTGGGGTTAGGGTTACGGTTAGCGAGGCGGTACAGGTTAGGGATAGGTTTACGGTTAGGGTTAGGGTTAGGGTTAAGGTTAGGTTTAGGGTAAGGTTTTGGGCTAGGGTTAGGGTTAGTGTTACGGTACAGGCTAGAGTTAGGGTTAGTGTTAGGGTTAGGGTTAGGTTTGCCATAGAGGTTAGTGTTAGTGTTAGGGTTAGGGTTAGGGTTAGGGTTAGGGTACAGGTTAGGTTTAGAGTTAGGGTTAAGGTTTGGTTAGGTTTACGGTTCAGTTAATGGTTAGGGTTAGGGTTAGGTTTATGGTACAGGGTAGGTTTTGGATTAGGGTTACGGTACAATTAGGGTGAGGGTTAGTGTTAGGTGATGGTTAGTGTACAGGTTGGGGTTACAGTTAGGTTTAGGGTTAGGGTTAGGGTTAGGGGTCGGATTTAGGGTTAGGGTTAGGGTTAGGGGTTAGGGTTAGTGTTAGGGTTAAGTTTGCGGTAAAGGTTAGGGTAAGGGTTAGGGTTACAGTTACGGTACAGGTTAGCATTAGGTTTAATGTTAGGGTTTGGGTTACGGCAAAGGTTAGGGTTAACGTTAGGGTTAGGGTTAGGGTTAGGATGTGGGTTACGGTACAGGTTAGGGTTAAGCTTAGGTTTAGGGTTAAGGTTAGGGTTAAGGTACAAGTTATGGTTACAGTTAGGTTTAGGGTTAGGGTTAGTGTATAGGTTAGCATAAGGTTTAGAGTTAGGGTTAGGTTTAGGGTTTAGTACAGGTTAGGGTTGGGTTTAGGTGTAGAGTTAGGGTTACGGTACAGGTTAGGGTTAAGTTTAGGTTTAGGGTTAGGATTAGGGTTAGGTTTACCCTACAGGTTAGGGTTATGGTTATGGTTATGGTTATGGTTAGGGTTAGGTTAGGGTTAGGGTTAGGGTTATGTTAGAGGTTATGGATACGTTAGGGTTAGGTTTAGCGTAACGGTACAGGTTAGTGTAGGGTTAGGGTTACGGTACAATTTAGGGTTAGGGTTAGGTTTACGGAACAACTTAGGGTTACGGTAAGGTTTAGGTTTAGTGTTACGTTATAGGTTAACGTTAGGGTTAGGGTTAGCTTTAGGGTTACGGTACAGGTTAGGGTTAGGGTTAGGGTTAGGGTTCGGGTTAGGTTTACGGTACATGTTAGGGGTAGGGTTAGGGTTACGGTTACGGTAGAGGGTAGGGTTAGGGTTAGGGTTAGGTTAGGGTTACGATACAATTAGGGTTAGGGTTAGTGTGAGTTGAGGGTTACGTTACAGGTAACAGTTAGAGTTAGGTTTAGGGTTAGGGTTAGGTTTAGGGTTATGGGTCAGGGTTAGGGTTAGGGTTAGGGATTATGGTTAGGGTAAGGGTTAGGTTTGCCATAGAGGTTAGGGTTAGGGTTAGGGTACAGTTTAGGTTTATAGTTATGGTACGTTTACGGTTAGGGTTAGGGTTTCCGTACAGGTGTGGTTTAGGGTTCCGGTTAGGGTTAGTGTTAGAGTTAGGATTAGGGTTACGGTACAGTTTAGGGTGAAGGTAAGGGTTAGGTTTCGCTACAATTTTGGGTTAAGGTTAGGGTTAGGGTTAGGTTTAGGATGAGGGTTACGTTACAGGTTGGGTTTAGGTTTAGGGTTAGGGTTAGGGTTAGGATTAGGGTTAGGGTTAGTGTGAGTTGAGGGTTACGTTACAGGTAACAGTTACAGTTAGGTTTAGTGTTAGGGTTAGGGTTAGGGTTAGGGTTATGGGTCAGGGTTAGGGTTAGGGTTAGGGATTATGGTTAGGGTAAGGGTTAGGTTTGCCATAGAGGTTAGGGTTAGGGTTAGGGTACAGTTTAGTTTTATAGTTATGGTAAGGTTACGGTTAGGGTTAGGGTTTCCGTACAGGTGTGGTTTAGGGTTCCGGTTAGGGTTAGTGTTAGAGTTAGTGTTAGGGTTACGGTACAGTTTAGGGTGAAGGTAAGGGTTAGGTTTCGCTACAATTTTGGGTTAAGGTTAGGGTTAGGGTTAGGTTTAGGGTGAGGGTTACGTTACAGGTTGGGTTTAGGTATAGGGTTAGGGTTAGGGTTAGGATTAGGGTTAGGGTTAGTGTTACTGTACATGTTGGGATTAGGGTTAGTGTTAGGGTTAGGGTTAGGGTTAGGTTTGCCATAGAGGTTAGATTTAGAGTTAGCGTTATGGTACAGGTTACCGTTAGGGTTAAGGGTAGGGATATGGTACAGATTAAGGTATGTTTTGGGGTTAGGGTTCCGGTAGAGGTTATGGTTATGGTTAGGGTAAGGGTTTCGGTACAGGTTAGGGTAAAGGTTAGGTTCAGTGTTAGTGTTAGAGTTACGGTACAGCTTAGGTATATGGTTAGGGTTAGTGCTACGGTACAGGTAATGGTTACGGTATGGGTTAGGTTTACGGTTAGGGTTGCGGTACAGTAGTGGGTTAGGGTTACGGGTAGCGTTAGTGTTAGGGTTACTGTTCAGTGTGGGCTTAGGTTTAGGGTTAGGGTTACAGTACATGTTACGGTTAGTGTTAGGGGTAGGGTTACGGTACAGGTTAGGGTAAGTTTTAGTGTTAGGGTTACGGTACAGTTTATGGTTAGGTTTAGGGTTAGTGTTTCAGTACAGGTTAGGGTAAAGGTTAGTTTTAGGGCTAGGGTTAGGGTTACGGAAGAGCTTAGGTTTAGGTTGTAGTGTTACGGTACAGGTAAGGGTTACGGTTAGGTTTAGGGTTACGGTTAGGGTTTCGGTACAGTTGTGGGTTAGGATTCCGGGTAGGGTTAGGGTTAGGGTTAGGGTTAGGGTTACGGTTCAGGGTAGGGTTAGGTGTAGTGTTAGGGTTACGGTACAAGTTAGGGTTAGGTTTAGGGTTAGTGTTACGATTAGGGTTATGGTACAGGTTAGGGTTAGGGTTAGGCTTGGGGTTAGGTTTTAGTGTTATGGTTAGGGGTAGGGGTACCGTACAGGTTAGTGTCAGTGTTAGGTTTAGGGTTTCGATTAGGTTTAGGGTTGCGGTACAGGTTCGGGTTAGGGTTAGGTTTAGGGTTACCGTACAGTTTAGTGTTAGGGTTAGGGTTAGGGTTAGTTTTACGGTACAGTTTAGGGTTAGGGTTCGTGTTAGGGTTAGGGTTAGGTTTGCCATAGAGTTTAGATTTAGGGTTGGGGTTAGGGTACCGGTTAGGTTTATAGTTAGGTTTAAGGTTAAGTTTAGGGTTACGGAACAGGTTAGGATTAGGGTTAGGGTTACGGTACAGGGTAGGGTTAGGGTTAGGTTTAGGGTTTCGGTACAGGTTAGCGTTAGGGTTAGTGTCAGGATTAAAGTACAGGTTAGGATTAGGGATAGGATTAGGGTTATGTTTAAGGTGACGGTACTGTTTAGGTTTAGGGTTAGGGTAAGTGTTAAGGTACAGGTAAGGGTTAAGGTTAGGGTTAGGGTTAGTGTTACGGTTAGGATTGCGGTACAGTTGTGCGTTAGGGTTACGGGTAGGGTTAGTTTTAGGGTTAGGGTTATGGTTAGTGTTACAGCACAGGTTAGGTTTACGATTAGGGGTATGGTTACGGTAAAAGTAAGGGTTATGAGAGGGTTAGCGTTAGGGTTAGGTTTAGCGTTACTGTACATGTTAGAGTTAGGGTTAGGGTTAGGGTTAGGGTTACGGTTACGGGAGCGGTTAGGGTTAGGCTTACGTTTGGGGTTAGGGTTACGGTTAGCGAGACGGTACAGGTTAGGGATAGGTTTACGGTTAGGGTTAGGGTTAGGGTTAGGGTTAAGGTTAGGTTTAGGGTAAGGTTTTGGGCTAGGGTTAGGGTTAGTGTTACGGTACAGGCTAGAGTTAGGGTTAGTGTTAAGGTTAGGGTTAGGTTTGCCATAGATGTTAGGGTTAGGGTTAGGGTTAGGGTTAGGGTTAGGGTACAGGTTAGGTTTAGAGTTAGGGTTAAGGTTAGGGTTAGGTTTACTGTTCAGTTAACGGTTAGGGTTAGGGTTAGGGTTACGGTACAGGTTAGGGTTAGGGTTAGGGTTAGGGTTAGGTTTACGGTACAGGTTAGGGGTAGGGTTAGGGTTATGGTTACGGTAGAGGGTAGGGTTAGGGTTAGGGTTAGGTTAGGGTTACGATATAATTAGGGTTAGGGTTAGTGTGAGTTGAGGGTTACGTTACAGGTAACAGTTACAGTTAGGTTTAGGGTTAGGGTTAGTGTTAGGGTTATGGGTCAGGGTTAGGGTTAGGGTTAGGGATTATGGTTAGGGTAAGGGTTAGGTTTGCCATAGAGGTTAGGGTTAGGGTTAGGGTACAGTTTAGGTTTATAGTTATGGTAAGGTTAAGGTTAGGGTTAGGGTTTCCGTACAGGTGTGGTTTAGGGTTCCAGTTAGGGTTAGTGTTAGAGTTAGGGTTAGGGTTACGGTACAGTTTAGGGTAAAGTTAAGGGTTAGGGTTCGCTACAATTTTGGGTTAAGGTTAGGGTTAGGGTTAGGGTTAGGGTGAGGGTTACGTTACAGGTTGGGTTTAGGTTTAGGGTTAGGGTTAGGGTTAGGATTAGGGTTAGGGTTAGTGTTACCGTACATGTTGGGATTAGGGTTAGTGTTAGGGTTAGGGTTAGGGTTAGGTTTGCCATAGAGGTTAGATTTAGAGTTAGCGTTATGGTACAGGTTACCCTTAGGGTTAAGGGTAGGGATATGGTACAGATTAAGGTATGTTTTGGGGTTAGGGTTACGGTACAGGTTATGGTTATGGTTAGGGTAAGGGTTTCGGTACAGGTTAGGGTAAAGGTTAGGTTCAGTGTTAGTGTTAGAGTTACGGTACAGCTTAGGTATATGGTTAGGGTTTGTGTTACGGTACAGGTAATGGTTACGGTTAAGGTTAGGTTTACGGTTAGGGTTGCGGTACAGTAGTGGGTTAGGGTTACGGGTAGTGTTAGTGTTAGGGTTACTGTTCAGTGTGGGCTTAGGTTTAGGGTTAGGGTTACGGTACAGGTTACGGTTAGTGTTAGGGGTAGGGTTACGGTACAGGTTAGGGTTAATCTTAGGTTTAGAGTTAAGATTAGGGTTACGGTACAAGTTATGGTGACGGTTAGGTTTATGATTAGGTTTAGTGTATAGGTTAGCATTAGGATTAGGTTTAGGGTTAGGGTTATGTTACGGGTTACGGTACAGTTTAGGGTTAGGGTTAGAGTTAAGGTTAGCATTACGTAACAGGTTAGGGTTAGGTTTAGGGGTAGGGGTAGGGTTTCGGTTCAGGTTAGGGTTAAGATTAGGGTTACGGTTAGGTTTAGGGTTACCCTACATGTTAGGGTTATGGTTAATGTTTGGGTTAGGGTTAGGGTTAGGGTTACATTAGAGGTTATGGTTACATTAGTTTTAGGTTTAGGTTTACGGTACAGGTTACGGTAAGGTTAGGGTTAGGGTTTTGGTACAGGTTAGGGTAAAGGTTAGGTTTAGTGTTAGTGTTAGAGTTACTGTATAGCTTAGGTATAGGGTTAGGGTTAGTGTTACGGTACAGGTAAGGGTTACGGTTAGGGTTAGTGTTACGGTTAGGGTTGCAGTACAGTTGTGGGTTAGGGTTACTGGTAGCGTTAGGGTTAGGGTTAGGGTTACGGTTCAGGGTAGGCATAGTTTTAGGGTTAGGGTTACGGTACAGGTTACGGTTAGTGTTAGGGGTAGTGTTACGATACAGTTTAGAGTAAGTTTTAGGGTTAGGGTTATGGTACAGTTTATGGTTAGGTTTAGGGTTAGTGTTTCAGTACATGTTAGGCTAAAGGTTAGTTTTAGGGTTAGGGTTAGGGTTACGGTAGAGCTTAGGTTTAGGGTTAGGTGTAGTGTTACGGGACAGGTAGGGTTACGGTTAGGTTTAGGGTTAGGGTTTCGGTACAGTTGTGGGTTAGGATTCCGGGTAGGGATAGGGTTAGGGTTAGGGTTACGGTTTAGGGTAGGGTTAGGTTTAGTGTTAGGGTTAGGTTACAAGTTAGGGATAGGGTTAGGGTTAGTGTTACGGTTAGGTTTACTGTACAGGTTAGGCTAGGGTTAGGGTTGGGGTTAGGTTTTAGTGTTATGGTTAGGGGTAGGGGTACCGTACAGGTTAGTGTCAGTGTTAGGTTTAGGGTTTCGGTTAGGGTAGGGTTTTGGTTCAGGTTAGGGTTAAGATTAGGGTTAGGGTTAGGTTTAGGGTTTCCCTAAAGGATAGGGTTATGGTTAGGGTTCGGGTTAGGGTTACGGTTAGGTTTAGGTTTACGTTAGGGTTAGGGTTAGGGTTACATTAGAGGTTATGGTTATGTTAGGGTTAGGTTTAGGTTTACGGTACAGGTTAGGGTTAAGGGTTAGGTTTACGGTACAGGTTAGGGTTAGGTTTAGGATTAGGGTTAGGTTTATGGAACAACTTAGGGTTACGGTAAGGTTTAGGGTTAGGGTTACGTTATAGGTTAGCGTTAGGGTTAGGGTTAGGTTTAGCTTTAGGGTTACGGTACAGGTTAGGGTTACGGTTACGATTAGGGTTAGGGTTAGGTTTACGGTACAGGTTAGTGTTAGGGATAGGGTTACGGTTACGGTACAGGGTATGGTTAGGTTTAGGGTTAGTGGGATGGTTACAATACAAGTTACGGTTAGGGTTAGGGAAGGGTTTGGTTACAGTACAGGTTAGGTTTAGTGTTAGTGGTAGGTTTACGGTACAGGTTAGTTTTAGGGTTAGGGTTAGTTTAGGGATACGGTACAAGTTAGGGTTACGGTTAGGTATAGGGTGAGGTTTATGGTATGGGTTTTCCTTAGGGTTAGGGATAGGGTTAGGTTTAGGGTTAGGTTTACGGTACAGTTTAGGGTTAGGGTAAGTGTTAGGTTTAGGGTTAGGGTTAGTGTTATGGTACAAGTTAGGGTTAGGTATAGTGTTAGGATTAGGGTTAGGTTTGCCATAGAGTTTATATTTAGGGTTGGGGTTATGGTACAGGTTAGGTTTATAGTTAGGTTTAAGGTTAGGTTTAGGGTAACGGAACAGGTTAGGATTAGGGTTAGGGTTACGGTACAGGGTACGGTTAGGGTTAGGTTTAGGGTTTCGATACAGGTTAGCGTTAGGGTTACTGTTAGTGTTACAGTACAGGTTAGGATTAGGGATAGGATTAGGGTTATATTTAAGGTGACGGTACTGTTTAGGTTTAGGGTTAGGGTAAGTGTTAAGGTACAGGTAAGGGTTAAGGCTAGGGTTAGGGTTATGGTTACGGTTAGGGTAGCGGTACAGTTGTGCATTAGTGTTAAGGGTAGTGTTAGTGTTAGGGTTAGGGTTAGGGTTAGTGTTACAGCACAGGTTAGGTTTATGATTAGGGGTATGGTTACGGTACAGGTAAGGGTTATGGTAGGGTTAGCGTTAGGGTTAGGGTTAGCGTTACGGTACATGTTAGAGTTAGTTAGGGTTAGGGTTAGGGTTACGGTTACGGATAGCGAGACGGTACAGGTTAGGGATAGGTATACGTTTAGCTTAGGGTTATGGTTAGGGTTAAGTTTAGGTTTAGGGTAAGGTTTTGGGCTAGGGTTAGGGTTAGTGTTACAGTACAGGCTAGAGTTAGGGTTAGTGTTAGGGTTAGGGTTAGGTTTGCCATAGAGGTTAGTGTTAGGGTTAGGGTTAGGGTTAGGGTTAGGGTTAGGGTACAGGTTAGGTTTAGAGTTAGGGTTAAGGTTAGGGTTAGGTTTACGGTTCAGTTAACGGTTAGGGTTAGGGTTAGGGTTACGGTACAGGGTGGGTTTAGGTTTAGGGTTATGGTAGAATTAGGGTGAGGGTTAGTGTTAGGTGATGGTTAGTGTACAGTTTGGGGTTACGGTTAGGTTTAGGGTTAGGGTTAGGGGTCAGAGATAGGGTTAGGGTTATGGTCAGGGTTAGGGTTAGGGGTTAGGGTTAGGTTTAGGGTTAGGTTTGCGGTAAAGGTTAGGGTAAGGGTTAGGGTTATGGTTACGGTACAGGTTAGCATTAGGTTTAGGGTTAGGGTTTGGGTTACGGTAAAGGTTAGGGTTAAGGTTAGGGTTAGGGTTAGGGTTAGGGTTAGGATTAGGGTTACGGAACAGGTTAGGGTTAAGCTTAGTTTAGGGTTAAGGTTAGGGTTATGGTACAAGTTATGGTTACAGTTAGGTTTAGGGTTAGGCTTAGTGTATATGTTAGCATTAGGGTTAGGGTTAGGGTTAGGTTTACGGTTACAGTACAGGTTACTGTTGGGGTTAGGGTTAGGGTTACGGTAGAGGTTAGGGTTAGGTTTAGGTGTAAGGTTAGGGTTACGGTACAGGTTAGGGTTAAGGTTAGGTTTAGGGTTAGGATTAGGGTTAGGTTTACCCTACAGGTTAGGGTTATGGTTATGGGTAGGGTTAGGGTTAGGTTAGGGTTAGGGTTAGGGTTATGTTAGAGGTTATTGATACGTTAGGGTTAGGTTTAGGGTTATGGTACAGGTTAGGGTTAGGGTAAGGGTTACGGTACAATTTAGGGTTAGGGTTAGGGTTAGGTTTACGGAACAACTTAGGGTTACGGTAAGGTTTAGTTTTAGTGTTACGTTTTAGGTTAACGTTAGGGTTAGGGTTAGCTTTAGGGTTACGGTACAGGTTAGGGTTAGGGTTAGGGTTAGGGTTAGGGTTCGGGTTAGGTTTATGGTACAGGTTAGGGGTAGGGTTAGGGTTATGGTTACGGTAGAGGGTAGGGTTAGGGTTAGGGTTAGGTTAGGGTTACGATACAATTAGGGTTAGGGTTAGTGTGAGTTGAGGGTTACGTTACAAGTAACAGTTACAGTTAGGTTTAGGGTTAGGGTAGTGTTAGGGTTATGTGTCAGGGTTAGGTTTAGGGTTAGGGATTATGGTTAGGGTAAGGGTTAGGTTTGCCATAGAGGTTAGGGTTAGGGTTAGGGTACAGTTTAGGTTTATAGTTATGGTAAGGTTAAGGTTAGGGTTAGGGTTTCCGTACAGGTGTGGTTTAGGGTTCCGTTTAGGTTTAGTGTTAGAGTTAGGGTTAGGGTTACGGTACAGTTTAGGGTGAAGGTAAGGGTTAGGGTTCGCTACAATTTTGGGTTAAGGTTAGGGTTAGGGTTAGGGTTAGGTTGAGGGTTAGGTTACAGGTTGGGTTTAGGTTTAGGGTTAGGTTTAGGGTTAGGATTAGGGTTAGGGTTAGTGTTACCGTACATGTTGGGATTAGGGTTAGTGTTAGGGTTAGTGTTAGGGTTAGGTTTGCCATAGAGGTTAGATTTAGAGTTAGCGTTATGGTACAGCTTACCATTAGGATTAAGGGTAGGGATATGGTACAGTTTAGGTATGTTTTGGGGTTAGTGTTACGGTTCAGGTTATGGTTATGGTTAGGGTAAGGGTTTCGGTACAGGTTAGGGTAAAGGTTAGGTTCAGTGTTAGTGTTAGAGTTACGGTACAGCTTAGGTATATGGTTAGGGTTAGTGTTACGGTACAGGTAATGGTTACGGTTAGGTTTAGGTTTACGGTTAGGGTTGCGGTACAGTAGTGGGTTAGGGTTACGGGTCGCGTTAGTGTTAGTGTTACTGTTCAGTGTGGGGTTAGGTTTAGGGTTAGGGTTACAGTACAGGTTACGTTTAGTGTTAGGGGTAGGGTTACGATCCAGGTTAGGGTAAGTTTTAGGGTTAGGGTTACGGTACAGTTTATGGTTAGGTTTAGGGTTAGTGTTTCAGTACAGGTTAGGGTAAAGGTTAGTTTTAGGGTTAGGGTTAGGGTTACGGTAGAGCTTCGGTTTAGGTTGTAGTGTTACGGTACAGGTAAGGGTTACGGTTAGGTTTAGGGTTAGGGTTAGGGTTTCGGTAGAGTTCTGGGTTAGGATTCCGGGTAGGGTTAGGTTTAGGGTTAGTTTTACGGTACAGTTTAGGGTTAGGGTTCGTGTTAGTGTTAGGGTTGGGTTTGCCATAGAGTTTAGTTTTAGGGTTGGGGTTAGGGTACAGGTTAGGTTTATAGTTAGGTTTAAGGTTAAGTTTAGGGTTACGGAACAGGTTAGGATTAGGGTTAGGGTTACGGTACAGGGTAGGGTTAGGTTAGGTTTAGGCTTTCGGTACAGGTTAGCGTTAGGGTTAGTGTCAGGTTTAAAGTACAGGTTAGGATTAGGGATAGGATTAGGGTTATGTTTAAGGTGACGGTACTGTTTAGGTTTAGGGTTAGGGTAAGTGTTAAGGTACAGGTAAGGGTTAAGGTTAGGGTTAGGGTTAGTGTTACGGTTAGGGTTGCGGTACAGTTGTGCGTTAGGGTTACGGGTAGGGTTAGTTTTAGGGTTAGGGTTATGGTTAGTGTTACAGCACAGGTTAGGTTTACGATTAGGGGTATGGTTACGGTAAAAGTAAGGGTGATGAGAGGGTTAGCGTTAGGGTTAGGTTTAGCGTTACTGTATATGTTAGAGTTAGGGTTAGGGTTAGGGTTAGGGTTACGGTTACAGGAGCGGTTAGGGTTAGGCTTACGGTTGGGGTTAGGGTTACGGTTAGCGAGACGGTACAGGTTAGGGATAGGTTTACGGTTAGGGTTCGGGTTAGGGTTAGGGTTGGGGTTAGGGTTAAGGTTAGGTTTAGGGTAAGGTTTTGGTCTAGGGTTAGGGTTAGTGTTACGGTACAGGCTAGAGTTAGGGTTAGTGTTAGGGTTAGGGTTAGGTTTGCCATAGAGGTTAGTGTTAGGGTTAGGGATAGGGTTAGGGTTAGGGTACAGGTTAGGTTTAGAGTTAGGGTTAAGGTTAGGGTTAGGTTCACGGTTCAGTTAACGGTTATTGTTAGGGTTAGGGTTACGGTACAGGGTAGGGTTAGGATTAGGGTTACGGTACAATTAGGGTGAGGGTTAGTGTTAGGTGATGGTTAGTGTACAGGTTGGGGTTACGGTTAGGTTTAGGGTTAGGGTTAGTGTATAGGTTAGCATAAGGTTTAGAGTTAGGGTTAGGTTTAGGGTTACGGTACAGGTTAGGGTTGGGTTTAGGTGTAGAGTTAGGGTTACGGTACAGGTTAGGGTTAAGCTTAGGTTTAGGGTTAGTTTTAGGGTTAGGTTTACCCTACAGGTTAGGGTTATGGTTCGGGTTAGGGTTAGGTTAGGGTTAGGGTTAGGGTTAGGGTTAGGTTAGAGGTTATGGATACGTTAGGGTTAAGGTTAGGGTTACGCTACAGGTTAGGGTTAGGGTTAGGTTTACGGTACAGTTTAGGTTTAGGGTTAGGGTTAGGTTTACGGAACAACTTAGGGTTACGGTAAGGTTTAGGTTTAGGGTTACGTTATAGGTTAGCGTTATTGTTAGTGTTAGGGTTAGCTTTAGGGTTACGGTACAGGTTAGGGTTAGGGTTAGGGTTAGGGTTAGGGTTCGGTTTAGGTATACGATACAGGTTCAGGTTAGGGTTAGGGTTACGATTACGGTACAGGGTAGGGTTAGGGTTAGGTTTAGATTTAGGGTTACGGTACAATTAGGGTTAGGGTTAGTGTGAGGTGAGGGTTACATTACAGGTAACAGTTATGGTTAGGTTTAGGGTTAGGGTTAGGGTTAGGGGTCAGGGTTAGGGTTAGGGTTAGGGGTTATGGTTAGGGTAAGGGTTAGGCTTGCCATAGAGGTTAGGGTTAGGGTTAGGGTTAGGGTACAGTGTAGGTTTATATGTAGGGTTAGGGTTACGTTTAGGGTTAGGGTTTCCGTACAGGTGTGGTTTAGGGTTCCAGTTAGGGTTAGTGTTAGAGTTAGGGTTAGGGTTATTGTACAGTTTAGGGTGAAGGTAAGGGCTAGGTTTACGCTACAAGTGAGGGTTAAGGTTAGGGTTAGGGTTAGGTTTAGGGTGAAGGATACGGTACAGGTTGGGTTCAGGTTTAGGGTTAGGGTTAGTGTTAGGATTAGGGTTAGGGTTAGTGTTATGGTATATGTTGGGATTAGGGTTAGTGTTAGGGTTAGGGTTAGGGTTAGGTTTGCCATAGAGGTTAGATTTAGAGTTAGCGTTATGGTACAGGTTACCGTTAGGGATAAGGGTTGGGTTATGGTACAGGTTAGGATAAGTTTCGGGGTTAGGGTTACGGTACAGATTATGGTTAGGTTAGTGTTAGGTTTTCGGTACAGGTTAGGGTAAAGGTTAGGTTTAGTGTTAGTGTTAGAGTTACGGTACAGCTTAGGTATAGGGTTAGGGTTACTGTTACAGTACATGTAAGGGTTAAGGTTAGGGTTAGGGTTACAGTACAATTTACGGTTAGGGTATGTGTTAGTGTTACGGTACAGGTAAGGGTTACGGTTAGGTTTAGGGTTACGGTTAGGGTTGCAGACCAGTTGTGGGTTAGGGTTATGGATAGCGTTAGGTTTAGTGTTAGGGTTATGGTTCAGGGTAGGGTTAGGTTTAGGGTTAGGGTTACTTAACAGGTTATGGTTAGGGTTACCGGTAGGGTTATGGTACAGGTTTGGGTAAATTTTACGGTTAGGGTTACGATACAGGTTAAAGTCGGTTTTAGGGTTAGGGTTTCGGTACAGGTTAGGGTAAAGTTTAGGGTTAGCTTTAGGGTTACGGTACAGCTTAGGTTTAGGGTTAGGGGTAGGGTGACGGTACAGGTTAGGGTAAGTTTTAGGGTTATGGTTACGGTACAGGTTATGGTTAGTGTTAGGGTTAGGTTTTCAGTACAGGTTAGGGTATAGGTAAGTTTTAGGGTTAGGGTTATGGTTACGGTACAGCTTATGTTTAAGGTTAGGGTTAGTGTTACGGTACACGTAAGGGTTACAGTTAGGGTTAGGCTTACGGTTAGGGTTGCGGTACAGTTGTGGGTTTGGATTACGTGTAGGGTTAGAGTTAGGGTTACGGTTCAGGTTAGGGTTAGGTTTAGGGTTAGGGTTATGGTAAAGGTTAGGGTTAGGTTTATGGTTAGTGTTAAGGTTAGGGTTATGGTACAGGTTAGGGTTAGGGTTAGGTTTAGGGTGAGGGTTAGTGTTAGGTTTATGGTTAGGGGTAGGGTTACCGAACAGGTTAGTGTCAGGGTTAGGGTTAGGGTTAGGGTTAGGGTTAAGGTTGCGGTGGGGTTAGGGTTAGAGTTAGGGTTACCGTACAGTATAGGGTTAGGGTTAGGTTTAGGGTTAGGTTTGCGGTACAGTTTAGGGTTAGGGATAGGGTTATGGTTATGGTACAGCTTACCATTAAGTTTTGGGGTAAGGTTAAAGTTACGGTAATTTTAGGGTTAGGGTTAGGGTTAGGGTTAGGATTAGGGTTACGGTACAGGTTAGGGTTAAGCTTAGGTTTATGGTTAAGGTTAGGGTTACGGTACAAGTTATGGTTACGGTTAGGCTTAGGGTTAGGGTTAGTGTATAGATTAGAATTAGGATTAGGGATAGGGTTAGGTTTATGGTTACGGTACAGGTTAGGGTTACGCTTAGGTTTAGGGCTAGGTTTAGGGTTAGGGTTAGTGTTACGGAACAGGGTAGGGTTAGGGTTAGTGTTAGTGTTATGGTACAGGTTAGAGTTAGGTTTAGGGGTAGGGTTAGGGTTATGGTACAGGGTAGGGTTAAGGTTAGGGTTAGGGTTAGTGTTAGGGTTAGGGTTATGGTTAGCGTTAGGGTTAGGTTTGCGGTACAGGTTATGGTTATTGTTAGGTTTAGGGTGAGGGTTAGAGTTAGGCTTAGGGTTACGGTTACGTTAGAGGTTATGGTTACGTTAGGGTTAGGGTTAGGGTTACAGTACAGGATAAGGTTAGGTTTACGTTACAGGTTAGGGTTAGGGTTAGGGTTAGGGTTAGGGTTAGAGTTAGGGTACAGGTTTGGTTTAGGTTTAGGTTTAGGGTTACGGTTACGTTACAGGTTAGCGTTAAGTTTAGGGTTACTGTTAGGGTTAGGGTTAGGGTTACGGTACCGGTTTGGTTTTGTTTTAGGGTTAGGGTTACGGTACTTGTAAGGTTTACGGTTAGGGTTTGGGTTAGGGTTAGGGTTAGGGTTGTGGTACAGTTGTGGGTTATGTTTATGGGTAGGATTAAATGTTATGGTTAGAGTTAGGTTTAGGGTTACAGTACAGGTTAGGGTTAGGGTTACGGTTACTGCACAGGTAAGCATTACGTTTAGGCTTAGAGTTAGGGTTAGTGTTAGGGTCGCTGTAAGGTGTGGTTATGGGTACGGGTAGGGTTATTATTAGGGTTAGGCTTACGGTACAGGTTATTCTGCGGATTAGGGTTAGTGTTACAGTACAGGTTCGGGTTATGGTTAGGGTTGGGGTTTGGTTTACGGTTACAGAACAGGTTAGGGTTATGGTTAGGTTTTCGGTACAGTTTAGGGTTAGGTTTAGGGTTAGGTTTAGGGTATGGTACAGGTTAGGTTTAGGGTTAGGTTTAGGGTTAGGTTTAGGTTTAGAGTTATGGTACTGGTTAGGTTTAGGGTTAGGTTTAGTGTTAGAGTACAGGTGTTACGGATAAGTTTAGGGTTAGGGTTACGGTACAGGGTAGGTTTAGGGTTAGGGTAGGGTTAGGGTTATGGTACTGGTTAGGTTTAGGGTTAGGGCTAGTTTTACGGTACAGATAAGTGTTACAGTTAGGGTTAGGGTTAGGGTTACAGTACAGGGTAGGTTCAGGTTTAGGGTTAGGGTTAGGGTTATGATACAAGTTAGGGTTAGGGTTAGGGTTACGGTACAGGTAAGGTTTAGGGTTAGTTGTAGGTTTAAGGTTAGGGTTAGTGTTACGGTACAGCTTAGGGTTAGGGTTAGGTTTAGGATTAGGGTCATTGTTAGGGTTAGGGTTAGATTTGTTATAGAGGATAGGATTAGGGTTAGGGTTAGGGTACAGTTTAGGTTTATAGTTAGTGTTAGGGTTAGGTTAGTGTTAAGTTTAGGTTTGTTGTAAGGTTTAGGGTTAGGATTAGGATTAGTGTTACAGTACAGATTAGGTTTAGGGTTAGTGTTAGGGTTAGGGTTAGGTTTGCCACAGAGGTTAGGGTTAGGGTTAGGGTAGGGTACAGGTTAGGTTTAGAGTTAGTGTTAAGGTGAGGATTAGGGTTACGGTACAGATTAGGGTGAGGTTTAGGGTTAGGGTTAGGGTTAGAGTTACGGTACAGTTTATGTTTAGGGTTAGGGTTAGTGTTATGGTACAGGTAAGGGTTACGGTTAGGGTTAGAGTTAGGTTTAGTGTTAGGGTTGCCGTACAGGTGTGGTTTCGGTTACGGGTGGGGTTAGGATTATGGTTAGGGTTACGGTCCAGGTTAGGGTGAGGGTTAGGGTTAGTGTTACGGTACAGGTAAGGGTTACGGTTAGGGTTAGATTTAAGGGTAGGGTTAGGGTTGCCGTACAGGTGTGGGTTATGCTTATGGGTTGGGTAGTATTAGTGTTAGGGTTATGGTACAGGTTAGGTTTAGGGTTAGGGTTAGATTACGGTACAGGTTATGGTTATGGTTAGGGTTAGGGTTACGGAACAGGTTAAGGATAGGTTTATGGGTAGGGTTAGGGTTACGGTACAGGTTAGGGTTAAGGTTAGGGGTATTGTTAGGGTTAGGGTTAGGCTTACGGTATCGGTTAGGTTTAGGGTTAGGGTTAGGGTTATGGTACAGGTCAGGTTTAGGGTTAGGGTTAGTGTTACGGTACAGGTTAGTGTTAGGGTTAGGTTTAGTGTTAAGTTTATGGTACAGGTTAGGTTTAGGTTTAGTGTTAGTGTTAGGGTTACAGTACAGTTTAGGGTTAGGGTTAGGGATAGGGTTAGTGTTTCGTTACAGGTTAGGTTTAGGGTTAGGGTTACAGTACAGGTTTGGGTTAGGGTTAGGGTTATGGTACCATTTAGGTTTAGGGTTATTGGTAGTGTTAGGGTTTGGGTTAGTGTTACAGTACAGGTTAGGGTTAGGGTTAGGTTTAGTGTTAGGTTTATGTTACAGGTTAGGGTTAGGGTTACGGTATACGTTAGGTGTACGGTAAGGGTTAGGGTTACGGTAGGTTAGGGTTAGGGTTAGGGTTACAGTACAGGTTAGGGTTAGGGTTAGGGTTAGGGTTAGGTTAACAGTACACGTTAGGTTTATGGTTAGGTGTATGGTTACGGTACAGTTAAGGGTTACGGTTCGGGTTAGCGTTAGGGTTAGAGTTAGGATTAGGGTTAGGTTTAGGGTTAATGTTAGGATTAGGGTTAGTGTTACAGTACAGGTTAGAGTTAGGGTTAGGGTTACGGTTACGGTTACGGTAGTGGTTAGGGTTAGGCTTACCGTTGGGGTTAGGGTTACAGTTAGGGTTATGGTACAGGTTAGGGATACCTTTACGTTAAGGTTAGATTTAGGGTTATGGTTAAGGTTAGCTTTAGGGTTAGGGTTAGGGTTAGCATTATGGTACAGGTTAGGGTTAGGTTTAGTTTAGGGTGAGGGTTAGGTTTGCCATAGATTTTAGGGGTAGGGTTAGGGTTAGGGTACTGGTTAGGTTTAGAGTTAGGGTAAAGTTTAGGGTTATGTTTACGGTTCAGGTAAAGGTTATGGTTAGGGTTCGGGTTACAGTACATGGTAGTGTTAGGGTTAGGGTTAGGTTTAGGGTTACGGGGCAGGTTAGTGTTAGGGTTAGGTTAAGGGTTTGTGTTAGGGTTAGAGTTAGGTTTGCCATAGAGCTTAGGTTTAGGGTTAGGGTTAGGGTTAGGTTTAGGGTACAGGTTAGGTTTAGAGTTTTGGTTAAGGTGATGGTTAGGGTTACAGTACAGTTTAGGGTTAGGATTAGGGTGCGGTTATGGCACAGGGTATATTTAGGTTTAGGCTTAGGGTTAGGGTACAGTTTAGGGTTAGGAGTAGGGTTAGGGTTAGGGTTAGGGTTACGGTACAGGTTAGGGTTAGGGTTAGCGTTCGGGTTACGGAACTGGTTAGGGTTAGCTTAGGATTTCGGTACAGTTTAGGGTTAGGGTTAGGGTTAGGTTTAGGGTTACACTACAGGTTATTTTATGGTTAGGGTTAGGGTTAGGGTTAGGGTTAGGGTTACGGTACTGGTAAGATTTCGGGTTAGGGTTAGTGTTACGGTACTGGTAAGATTTAGGGTTAGGGTTAGTGTTAGGGGACAGGTAAGTGTTACTGTTAGGATTAGGGTTAGGGTTAGGGTTAGGGTTAGGGTTGCCATACAGTTGTGATTTAGGGTTACGGGTAGGGTTAGGGTTACGGTTACGGTACAGGTTATGGTGAATGTAAGCATTAGGGTTACTGTACTAGTTAGGGTTAGGGTTAGGCTTAGGCTTAGGTTTAGGGTGAGGGTTACGGTACAGGTTGGGTTTAGGCTTAGGTTTAGGTTTAGGTTTAGGGTTAGGGTTAGGGTTATTGTACAGTTTAGGTTTAGGTTTAGGGTAGGGGTAGGGGTAGGGTTAGGGTTAGGGTTAGTGTTATGGTACAGGTTAGGGTTAAGTTTAGTGTTAGGATTAGGGTTAGGGTTAAGGTACAGGATAGCATTAAGGTTAGGGTTAGGGTTACGGTACAGGATAGGGTTAGGTTTAGGGGTAGGGCAGGGTTACGAACCAGGTTAGGTTTAAGTTTAGCGTTACTGTTAGGGTTAGGGTTAGGGTTAGGGTTAGGGTTACAGTACCGGTTAGGTGTAGGGTTAGGGTTACGGTTAGGGTTTATGGTTAGGTTTAGGGTTAGTGTTACGGAAAAGTTTAGGGATAGGTTTAGGGGTAGGGTTCGGTTTATGGTACAGGTTAGGGTTAAGGTTAGGGCTACTGTTAGGGTTAGGTTTAGGGTTACGGTACTGGTTCGGTTTAGGATTAGGGTTAGGTTTAGGGTTACGGTACAGGTTAGTGTTAGGGTTAGGATTAGGGTTAGGGTTACGGAACAGGTTAGGATTAGGGATAGGGTTAGGGTTAGAGTTATGGTACAGTTTAGGGTTAGGGTCAGGGTTAAATTTAGGTTTACAGGACAGGTTACGGTTAGCATTAGTGGTAGGGTTATGGTACAGATTAGGGTTAGGGTTAGGGTTAAGGTTACGGTACAAGTTAGGTTTACGGTTAGTGTTAGGTTTAGGGTTATGGTATAGGATAGCGTTAGGGTTAGGGTAGGGTTAGGTTTAGTGTTACGTTCTGCTTAGGGTTAGGCTTAGGCTTAGGTTTACGGTGCAGGTTAGGGTTAGGTTTAGGGTTGGAGTTAAGGTTAGGGATAGGGATAGGTTTAGGTTTAGTGTTAGGTTTATGGTACAGGTTAGGGGTAGGGTTAGTTTAGGGTTACCGTACAGGTTAAGGTTAGGTTTAGGGTAAGGGTTAGGGTTGCGTTACAGGTTAAGGTTAAGGTTATGGTTAGGGTTACCATACATGTTAGAGTTAGGGTTAGGCTTTGGGTTATTGTTAGTGTTACTGTACAGGTTAGTGTCAGGGTTAGGGTTAATGTTAGGGTTAGGGTTACGTCTAGGTTTGCGGTACAGGTTAGGGTTAGGCTTAGGGTTTGGGTTAGGGTTGCGGTACAGGTTAGGGTTAAGGTTAGGGTTACCGTACAGGTTAGGATTAGCATTAGGGTTAGCGTTAGGATTAGAGTTAGTGTTACGGTACAGTGTAGTGTTAGGGTTTGGGTTATGTTTAGGGTTACGGTACAACTTAGGGTTAGGGATCATGTTAGGGTCACGGTACAGGTTAGGATTAGGGTTAGGGTTAGTGTTCGTGTTACAGTACAGGTTAGGATTAGGGTTAGGGTTAGTGTTAGGGATACGGTACAAGTTAGGATTAGGGTTTGGTTTAGGATTCGGGTTAGGGTTAGGGTTAGTGTTACGGTACAGGTTAGGTTTAGGGTAAGGTTTAGGGTTAGGTTTAGGGTTAGTGTTACGGTACCCGTTAGGGTTAGGGTTAGTGTTAGGGTTAGGGTTAGGTTTGCCATAGAGTTTAGTGTTAGGGTTAGGGTTAGGGTACTGTTTAGGTTTATAATTAGGGTTAAGGTTATTGTTAGGGTTACGGGACCAGTTAGGGTTAGGGTTAGTGTTAGGTTTAGGGTTATGGTACAGGTTAGGGTTACGGTTAGGGTTAGGCTTAGGCTTAGGTTTAAGTTTAGGGTTAGGTTTAGGGTTAGGGTTGTGTTACAGATTAGAGTTAGGGTTAGGGTTAGGGTTACCTTACAGGTTAGGGTTAGGCTTAGGGTTAGGTTTAGGGTTGCGGTACTAGTTAGGGTACGGTTACAGTTACGGTACAGGTTAGCATTAGGGATAGGGTTAGGTTTATGGTTACGGTACACGTTAGGGTTACGGTTAGGTTTAGGGTGAGCGTTATCGTACAGGTTAGGTTCAGCGTTAGGGTTAGGGTTAGGGTTAGGTTTAGGGATAGGGTTAAGTTTGCGGTACAGGTTAGGATTAGTGTTAGGGTTAGGGTTACCTTACAGGTTAGGGTTAGGTTTAGGGTAGGGTTAGGATTGCGGTACAGGTTAGGTCTAGGGTTAGGGATACGGTACAGGTTAGGATTAGGGTAGGGTTATGGGACAGGTTAGGGTTAGGGTCAGGGTTCGATTTAGGTTTACAGTACAGGTTACGGTGAGCGTTTGTGGTAGGTTTGTGATACAGGTTAGTGTTAGGGTTAGGGTTAAGGTTAGGGTTACGGTACAAGTTATGGTTACGGTTAGTGTTAGGTTAGGGTTATGGTATAGGTTAGCGTTAGGGTTAGGGTTAGGGTTAGGTTTAGGGTTACGGTATAGGTTAGCGTTAGGGTTAGGTTTAGGGTTAGGGTTAGGGTTACGGTACTGGTTAGTGTTAGGCTTAGGTTTTCGGTACAGGTTATGGTTAGGGTTAGGGTTACCTTACTGGTTAGCATTAGGGTAGGGGTTAGGTTAGGGTTACGGTACATGTTAGGGTTAGCGTTAGGGTTAGTGTTACGGTTAGGGATACAGTACAAGTTAGGGTTATGTTTAGGTCGAGGGTTATGGTTACGTTATAGGTTAGTGTTAGGGTTAGGGTTACGATACACGTTATGGTGAGGTTTAGGTTTCCGGTTAGGGTTAGTTTTACGGTATAGGTTAGGGTTAGTTTTAGGGTTATGGTAAGGGTTACAGTACAGGTTACGGTTAGGGTTAGGTTTAGGGTCACAGTACAGGTTAAGATTAGGGTAGGGTTCAGGGTTATGGTTAGGTTTAGTGTTACGGTACAGGTTAGGGTTAGGGTTAGTGTTAGGGTTAGGGTTAGGTTTGTCATACAGTGTAGGGATAGGGTTTGGGTTACGGTACCGATTAGGTTTATAGTTAGGGTTAATGTTAGTGTTAGCGTTATGGTTCAAGTTAGGGTTAGGGTTAGGGTTAGGGTTACGGTACAGGTTAGCATTACTTTAGGGTTAGTGTTAGAGTTACGGTACAGTTTAGTTTTATGGTTAGGGTTGTGTTAGGGTTACGGTACAGGTAATGCTTAGTTTTAGGGTTAGGTTTAGGGTTATGGTACTGGTTAGGGTTAGGGTTAGGGTTAGGCTTAGGTTTACGGTACTGGTCAGGGTTAGGTTTAGGGTTGGGTGTAGGGTTACGGTACAGGTTAGGGTTAGGGTTAGGTTTAGGGTTAGTTTTAAGTTACAGGTTAGGTTTAGGGTTAGTGTTTGGGTTAGGATTAGGGTTAGGGTACGGTTAGGGTTACGGTACAGGTTAGGGTGAGGTTTAATTTTAGTGTGAGGCTTAAGCTTGCCATTGAGTTTAGAGTTAGGTTTAGGGTTATGGTACAGGCTAGGTTTAGAATTAAGATTAATGTTAGGGTTAGGGTTATGGTACAGGTTAGGTTTAGGGTTAGGGTCCGTGTTACGGTTCAGGTAAGTGTGACGGTTAGGGTCAGTGTTAGGGTTACATTTAATGTTGCGGTACAGTTGAGGGTTAGGGTTACGGTACAGGTTAGGTTTAGGGTTAGGGTCAGTATTACAGTACAGGTAAGGGTTGGCGTTAGGGTTAGCGTTAGGGTTAGAGTTACGGTACACTTTAGGGTTAAGTTTAGGGTTAGGGTTAGGATTAGTGTTACAGTAGTGGTTAGGGATAGGCTTAGGGTTGGGTTTAGGGTTACGGTTAGTTTTATGGTACAGGTAAGGGTTACGGTTAGTGTTAGGCATAGGTTTAGGGTTAAGATTAGGGTTAGCGTTTCGGTACAGGTTAGGGTGGGGTTAACTTACAGGTTAGGGTTAGGCTTAGGGTTAGGTTTAGGGTTAGGGTTACTGTACACGTTAGGGATAGGGTTAGGGTTAGGGTTACGGTACACGTTAGGGTTAAGCTTAGGTTTAGGGCTAGGTTTAGGGTTACGGTACAAGTTAGGGTTATGGTTAGGTTTAGGGTTAGGGTTACGGTATAGCTGATCATTAGTCTAAGGGTTATGGTAAGGATTAGGTTTAGGGTACAGGTTAGGGTAGGGTTAGGGATAGGGTTACGGTACAGGTTAGGGTTAGGTTTAGGGATTGGGTTAGGTTTACGGTACAGGTTAGGTTTAGAGTTAGGGTTAGGGTTAGGATTAGAGTTAGTGTTACGGTACAGTGTAGTGTTAGGGTTTGGGTTATGTTTAGGGTTACGGTACAGCTTAGGGTTAGGGATCATGTTAGGGTCACGGTACAGGTTAGGATTAGGGTTAGGGTTAGTGTTAGTGTTAGAGTACAGGTTAGGATTAGGGTTAGGTTAGTGTTAGGGTTACGGTACAAGTTAAGATTAGGGTTAGGTTTAGGTTTCGGGTTAGGGTTAGGGTTAGTGTTACGGTACAGTTTAGGTTTAGGGTAAGGTTTAGGGTTAGGTTTAGGGTTAGTGTTACGGTACACGTTAGGGTTAGGGTTAGTGTTAGGGTTAGGGTTAGGTTTGCCATAGAGTTTAGTGTTAGGGTTAGGGTTAGGGTACTGTTTAGGTTTATAATTAGGGTTAAGGTTATTGTTAGGGTTACGGGACCAGTTAGGGTTAGGGTTAGTGTTAGGTTTAGGGTTATGGTACAGGTTAGGGTTACGGTTAGGGTTAGGCTTAGGCTTAGGTTTAAGTTTAGGGTTAGGTTTAGGGTTAGGGTTGTGTTACAGATTAGAGTTAGGGTTAGGGTTAGGGTTACCTTACAGGTTAGGGTTAGGCTTAGGGTTAGGATTAGCGTTGCGGTACTAGTTAGGGTACGGTTACGGTTACGGTACAGGTTAGCATTAGGGATAGGGTTAGGTTTACGGTTACGGTACACGTTAGGGTTAGGGTTAGGTTTAGGGTGAGCGTTATCGTACAGGTTAGGTTCAGCGTTAGGGTTAGGGTTAGGGTTAGGTTTAGGGATAGGGTTAAGTTTGCGGTACAGGTTAGGATTAGTGTTAGGGTTAGGGTTACCTTACACTTTAGGGTTAGGTTTAGGGATTGGGTTAGGTTTACGGTACAGCTTAGGGTTAGAGTTAGGGTTAGGGTTAGGATTAGAGTTAGTGTTACGGTACAGTGTAGTGTTAGGGTTTGGGTTATGTTTAGGGTTACAGTACAACTTAGGGTTAGGGATCATGTTAGGGTCACGGTACAGGTTAGGATTAGGGTTATGGTTAGTGTTAGTGTTACAGTACAGCTTAGGATTAGGGTTAGGTTTAGTGTTAGGGTTACGGTACAAGTTAGGATTAGGGTTAGGTTTAGGTTTCGGGTTAGGGTTAGGGTTAGTGTTACGGTACAGGTTAAGTTTAGGGTAAGGTTTAGGGTTAGGTTTAGGGTTAGTGTTACGGTACACGTTAGGGTTAGGGTTAGTGTTAGGGTTAGGGTTAGGTTTGCCATAGAGTTTAGTGTTAGGTTTAGGGTTAGGGTACTGTTTAGGTTTATAATTAGTGTTAAGGTTATTGTTAGGGTTACGGGACCAGTTAGGGTTAGGGTTAGTGTTAGGTTTAGGGTTATGGTACAGGTTAGGGTTACGGTTAGGGTTAGGCTTAGGCTTAGGTTTAAGTTTAGGGTTAGGTTTAGCGTTAGGTTTGTGTTACAGATTCGAGTTAGGGTTAGGCTTAGGGTTACCTTACAGGTTAGGGTTAGGCTTAGGGTTAGGTTTAGGGTTGCGGTACTAGTTAGGGTACGGTTACGGTTACGGTACAGGTTAGCATTAGGGATAGGGTTAGGTTTACGGTTACGGTACACGTTAGGGTTAGGGTTAGGTTTAGGGTGAGCGTTATCGTACAGGTTAGGTTCAGCGTTAGGGTTAGGGTTAGGGTTAGGTTTAGGGATAGGGTTAAGTTTGCGGTACAGGTTAGGATTAGTGTTAGGGTTAGGGTTACCTTACACTTTAGGGTTAGGTTTAGGGATTGGGTTAGGTTTACGGTACAGCTTAGGGTTAGAGTTAGGGTTAGGGTTAGGATTAGAGTTAGTGTTACGGTACAGTGTAGTGTTAGGGTTTGGGTTATGTTTAGGGTTACAGTACAACTTAGGGTTAGGGATCATGTTAGCGTCACGGTACAGGTTAGGATTAGGGTTAGGGTTAGTGTTAGTGTTACAGTACAGGTTAGGATTAGGGTTAGGGTTAGTGTTAGGGTTACGGTACAAGTTAGGATTAGGGTTAGGTTTAGGTTTCGGGTTAGGGTTTGGGTTAGTGTTACGGTACAGGTTAAGTTTAGGGTAAGGTTTAGGGTTAGGTTTAGGGTTAGTGTTACGGTACACGTTAGGGTTAGGGTTAGTGTTAGGGTTAGGGTTAGGTTTGCCATAGAGTTTATTGTTAGGGTTTGGGTTAGGGTACTGTTTAGGTTTATAATTAGGGTTAAGGTTATTGTTAGGGTTACGGGACCAGTTAGGGTTAGGGTTAGTGTTAGGTTTAGGGTTATGGTACAGGTTAGGGTTACGGTTAGGGTTAGACTTAGGCTTAGGTTTAAGTTTAGGGTTAGGTTTAGGGTTAGGGTTGTGTTACAGATTAGAGTTAGGGTTAGGGTTAGGGTTACCTTACAGGTTAGGGTTAGTCTTAGGGTTAGGTTTAGGGTTGCGGTACTAGTTAGGGTACGGTTAAGGTTACGGTACAGGTTAGCATTAGGGATAGGGTTAGGTTTACGGTTACGGTACACGTTAGGGTTAGGGTTAGGGTTAGGGATACCTTACAGGTTAGGGTTAGGCTTAGGGTTAGGATTAGGTTTAAGGTTACTGTACAAGTTAGGTTTACGTTAGGTTTAGGGTTAGTGTTATGGTATAGGTTTGCATTAGATTAGGGTAGGGTAAGGTTTAGGGTTACAGTACAGGTTAGGGTTAGGGTTAGGGTTAGGGTTACGGTACAGGTTAGGTTTAAGGTTAGGTTTAGGGCTAGGTTTAGGGTTACGGTACAAGTTAGGGTTACGGTTATGTTTAGGGTTAGGGTTATGGTATAGTGATCATTAGTGTAAGGGTTATCGTAAAGTTTATGGTTATGGTACAGGTTAGGGTTAGGTTTAGGGATAGGGTTAGGTTTACGGTACAGGTTAGGGTTAGTGTTAGGGTTAGGGTTAGGGTTAGAGTTAGTGTTACGGTACAGTTTAGTGTTAGGGTTTGGGTTAGGTTTAGGGTTATGGTACAATTTAGAGTTAGGGTTCATGTTAGGGTTACGGTACTGGTTAGGATTATGGTTAGGGTTAGTGTTAGTGTTACGGTACAGGTTAGGATTAGGGTTAGGGTTAGTGTTAGGGTTAGGGTTACGGTACAAGTTAGGGTTAGGGTTAGGGTTACGGTTAGGTTTAGGCTTAGGCTTAGGCTTAAGATTAGGGTTAGGTTTAGGGTTAGGGTTGCAGTACAGGTTAGAGTTAGGGTTAGGGTTAGCGTTACCTTACAGGTTAGGGTTAGGCTTAGGGTTAGGTTTAGGGTTGCGGTACTAGTTAGGGTTAGGGTTACGGTTACGATACCGCTTAGCATTAGGGATAGGGTTAGGTTTACGGCTATGGTACAGGTTAGGGTTAGGGTTAGGTTTAGGGTTATTGTACAGTTTAGGGTTAAGTTTAGTTTTAGGACTAGGTTTATGATTACGAAAAAGTTAGGGTTACAGTTAGGTTTAGGGTTAGGGTTATGGTATGGTATAGGTTAGCATTAGGTTAGTTTTAGGGTAAGGTTAGGGTTATGGTACAGGTTAGGGTTAGGGTTAGAGTAGGGATAGGGTTAGGGTTTTGGTTCAGGTTAGGGTTAGGTTTAGGGGTAGGTTAGGGTTACGGGACAGGTTTGGGTTAGAGTAGGGTTAGGGTTAGGTTTAGGGTTAGGGTTCCGGTGTCGGTTAGGTTAAGGGTTAAGTTAGTGTTAGGGTTACTGTAAAGGTTAGGATTAGGGTTAGGTTTAGGGTTAGCGTTAACGTACAGGTTAGGGTCAGGGTTAGGTTTAGGGTTAGGGATAGGGTTAAGTTTGCGGTAGAGTTTAGTATTAGTGTTAGGGTTAGGGTTACCGTACAGTTTAGGGTGGGGTTAGGGTTTAGGGTAGGGTTAGGATTGTGGTACAGGTTAGGTCTAGGGTTAGTGTTAGGTTTACGGTACAGTTTAGGATTACGGTTAGTGTTAGTGTTAGGATTATGGTATGGGTTAGGATTAGGGTTAGGTTTAGGGTTAGTGTTGTGGTACAGGTTGAGTTAGGGTTAGGTTTAGTGTTACCTTACAGGTTAGGGTTAGGCTTAGGGTTAGGTTTAGGGTTGCGGTACTAGTTAGGGTTAGGGTTACGGTTACGGTTATGGTACAGGTTAGCATTAGGGATAGGGTTAGGTTTACGGTTACGGTACACGTTAGGGTTAGGGTTAGGTTTAGGGTTACCAACAGTTTAGGGTTAAGTTTAGGTTTAGGATTAGGTGTACGGTTACGGTACAATATAGGGTTATGGTTAGGTTTAGGTTTAGGGTTACGGTATAGGTTAGCATTAGGGTAAGGGTTAGGGTTAGGTTTAGGGTTACGGTATAGGTTAGCGTTAGGGTTAGGGTTATTGTTAGTGTTACGGTACTGTTTAGGGTTATGCTTAGGTTTACGGTACAGGTTAGAATTAGGTTTAGGGTTGGGGTTAAGGTTAGGACTAGGGATAGGTTTAGGTTTAGTGTTAGGTTTACGGTACAGGTTAGGGGTATGGTTAGGTTTAGCGTTATAGGTTAGGGTTAAGGTTACGTTTAGAGTTACCATACAGGTTAGAGTTAGGGTTAGGGTTGGGTTTTGCTTAGGGTTACCGTACAGGTTAGTGTCAGGGTTAGGGTTATTGTTAGGGTTAGGGTTACGGCTAGGTTTGTGTTACAGGTTAGGGTTAGGGTTAGTGTTAGGGTTACCTTACAGGTTAGGGTTAGGCTTAGGTTTTTGGTTAGGGTAACGGTAAAGTTTAGGGTTATGGTTAGGGTTAGGGTTAGGGTTACGTTATAGGATAGCATTATGGTTAGGGTTAGGTTTATGGTTCCGGTACAGGTTAGGGTTAGGTTTAGGGTTACGGTACCGGTTATGGTTAGGTTTAGGGGTAGGGTTAGGCTTATGGTACAGTTTAGGTTTAAGGTTAGTGTTACTGTTAGGGTTAGGGTTAGGGTTATTGTACCGGTTAGGTTTAGGGTTAGGGTTAGTGTTAGGTTTACGGTACAGGTTATGGATAATGTTAGGGTTAGCTTTAGGGTTAGGGTACTGGTAAGGGTTAGGTTTAGGGGTAGGGTGAGGGTTATGATACAGATTAGGGTTAAGGTTTTGGTTATTGTTAGTGTTAGAGTTAGGGTTACGGTACCGGTTAGGTTTAGGTTTAGGGTTAGGTTTAGGGTTACGGTACAGGTTAGGTTTAGGGTTAGGTTAGGGTTAGGGTTACGTAGCAGGTTAGGGTTAGGTTTAGGGGTAGGGTTCGGGTTACGGTATAGGTTAGAGCTAAGGTAAGGGTTACTGTTAGGGTTAGGGTTAGGGTTATGGCACAGGTTAGGGTTACGGTTAGTTTTAGGCTTAGGTTTAGGGTTAAGATTAGGGTTAGGGTTGTGGTACAGGTAAGGGTTAGGGTTAGGTTTAGGGATACTGTACACGTTAGGGTTAGGGTTAGGGTTACGGTACAGGTTAGAGTTAAGGTTAAGTTTAGGGTTAAGTTTATTGTTACGGTACAAGTTAGCGTTACGGTTAGGTTTAGGGTTAGGTTTTCGGTATAGGTGAGCATTAGTGTAAGGGTTAGGGTAAGGTTTAGGGTAACGGTACTGGTTAGGGTTAGGGTTAGGGTAGGGTAGTGTTAGGGTTACGGTACAGATTTGGCTTAGGTTTAGGGGAAGGGTTAGGTTTATTGTACAGGTTAGGCTTAGAGTTAGGGTTAGGGTTAGGCTTAGTGTTAGGGTTAGGGATAGGTTTAGAGTTAGTGTTACGGTACAGTGTAGTGTTAGGGTTCGGGTTAGGGTTAGGGTTGCGTTACAGGTTAGGTCTATGGTTGGTTTAGGGTTACGGTACAGGTTAGGATTAGGTTTAGGGTAAGGTTAGGGTTACGGTACAAGTTTTCATTACGGTTAGGGTTAGGGTTAGGGTTACGGTATAGGTTTGCGTTAGGGATAGGGTTAGGGTTAGGTTTAGGTTTACGGTACTGGTTAATGTTAGGCTTAGGTTTACGGTAAAGGTTAGGGTTAGGTTTAGGGTTGGGGATAAGGTTAGGGATAGGGATAGGTTTAGGTTTAGTGTTAGGTTTATGGTACAGGTTAGATGTAGGGTTAGGTTTAGGGTTACCGTACAGGTTAGGGTTAGGTTTAGGGTTAGGGTTAGGGTTAGGGTTACCATACAGTTTAGTGTTAAGTTTAGTGTTAGGGTTAGGTTTAGGGTTACCGTACAGGTTAGTGTCAGAGTTAGGGTAGCGTTAGGGTTAGGGTTACGGCTAGGTTTGCGGTACAGGTTAGGGTTTGTGTTAGGGATAGGGTTATGTTTACGGTACAGGTTAGGGTTAGAGATAGGGTCAGGGTTAGGGCTACGGTACAGGTTAATGTTAGGGTTTGGGTTAGGGTTAAGGTACAGGATAGGGTTGGGGTTAGGGTTTGGGTTACGGTACAGGGAAGGGTTAAGGTTAGGTTTAGGGTTAGGGTTAGATGTTAGGGTTAGCGTTAGAGTTAGGGTTAGAGTTAGGGTTAGGGTTAAGGTTAGGGTTAGGTTTATGGTGAGGGTTATGGTACAGGTTGGAGTTAGGTTTATGGTTAGGGTTAGGGTTATGGTTAGTGTTATGGTACAGGTTAGGTTTAGGGTTAGGTTTAGTCTAAGCGTTACGGTTAGGGTTAGGGTTAGTGTTATTGTACAGTTTACGGTTAGGGTTAGTGTTAGGGTTCAGGTTAGATTTGCCATAGAGGTTAGCGTTAAGGTTAGGGTTAAGGTACAGGTTAGGTTTAGAGTTAGGGTTAGGGTTAGGGTTAGGGTTACGGTACTCGTTAGGGTTAGGGTTAGGGTTATGGTACAAGGTAGGGTTAGGGTTAGGGTTCGGGTTAGGGTTAGGGTACGGTACAAGTTATTGTTAGGGTTAGGTTCGTGTTTGGTTTAGGTTTCGGTCCAGGTTAGAGTTAGAGTTCGGGTTAGGGTTAGGATTAGGGTTACGGTACAGGTTAGGGTTAGGGTTAGGAATAGGGTTATGTTTAGTGTGAGGGTTACGGTACAGGGTAGGGTTAGGGTTAGGGTTAGGGTTAGGGTTAAGTTTAGGGTTAGTTTTAAGGTACAGGTTAGGGTTAGTTTTAGGGTTACGGTTAGGTTTGCCATAGAGGTTAGGATTACGGTTATGGTTAGGGTACAGGTTAGGTTTAGAGCTAGGGTTAGGTTTAGGTTTAGGTTTACGGTAAAGGTTAGGGTTAGGGTTACGGTACAGGGTAGGTTTAGTGTTAGGGTTACGGTAGAGGTTAGTGTTATGGTTAGGGTTAGGGTTACGGTACAGGGTTGGTTTGGGGTTAGTGTTAGGTTTACAGTACAGGGAAGGGTTAGGGTTAGGGTTCGGGTTACCATACAAGTTAGGGTTCGGTTTAGGTTAGGGTTAGGTTTATGGTACAGGTTAGTGTTAGTTTTAGGGTAGGGTTAGGGTTACGTTTACAGTACAGCTTAGGAATAGGGATAGTGATAGGGTTGTGGGACAGGAGATTGTTAGGTTTAGGTTTAGGGTTAATGTTAGGTTTACGGTACAGGTTAGGTTTAGGTCTAGGTTTAGGGTTTCGGTTCAGGTAAGGGTTAGAGTTAGGTTTAGGGTTAGGGTTAGGTTTAGGGTTAAGGTTGCCGTACAGTTGTGTGTTAGGGACACGGGTAGGGTTATGGTTAGGGTTAGGGTTTCGGTACAGGTTAGGTGAGGGTTAGGTTTAGGGTTACGGTAGAGGTTAGTGTTAGGGTTAGGCTTTATGTTACGGTTAGGGTGAGGTACAGTTTAGGGTTAGGTTTATGGTGAGGGTTTCGGTACAGTTTAGGTTTAGGGTTAGGGTTATGGTACAGGTAAGGGTTAGAGTTAGGGTTAAGGTTAGAGTTTGGTTTATGGTGAGGGTTACGGTACAGGTTGGGATCAGGTTTAGGGTTAGGGTTAGGTTTAGGGTTATGGTACAGGTTAGGTTTAGGGTTAGGGTTAGGCTTAGCGTTAGGGTTAGGGTTAGGGTTAGTGTTACGGTACAGTTTAGGGTTAGGGTTAGTGTTAGGGTTCAGGTTAGATTTGCCATAGAGGTTAGCTTTAAGGTTAGGGTTAGGGTAGAGGATAGATTTAGAGTTATGGTTAGGGTTAGGGTTAGGGTTAGGGTTAGGCTTGGGTTGGCCGTCCATGTGTGGTTTAGGTTTACGGGTAGGGTTAGTGTTAGGGTTAGGGTTACGGTACATGTTGGGGTTAGGTTTAGTGTTAGGTTTATTGTTCGGGTTAGGTTTGCCATAGAGGTTAGATTTAGTGTTAGGGTTAAGGTACAGGTTACGGTTAGGGTTAGGGTTATGGACGGTACAGGTTCGGGTAAAGGTTAGTTTTAGGGCAAGGGTTACTTTACAGCTTAGGGTTAGCGTTAGGGTTAGTGTTACGGTACAGGTAAGGGTTACGGTTAGGGTTATGGTTACGGTTAGGGTGGCAGTACAGTTGTGGGTTAGATTTATGGGTAGGGTTATGGTTAGGCTTAGGGTTCTGCTTCAGGGTAGGGTTAGGTTTGTGTTAGGGTAGGGTACAAGTTAGGGTTAGGTTAGTGTTTGTGTTAGTTTTAAGGTTACGGTACAGGTAAGGTTTAGGTTTACGGTTAGGGTTAGGGTTAGTGTTACGGTACAGGTTAGGGTTAGGGTTAGGGTTAGGGTTAAGGTTAGGGTTAGGTTTGCCATAGAGGTTAGGGTTAGGGTTATGGTTAGGGTACAGGTTAGGTTTATAGTTAGGGTTAGGGTTAGGGTTAGGGTTCCAGTACAGGTTAGTGTTACGGTTAGGGTTAGGGTTAGGGTTAGGGTTAGGGTTAGTGTTACATTTGCCATAGAGGTTACGGTTAGCGTAAAGTTTAGGGGACAGGTTATGTTTAGAGTTAGGGTTAAGATGAGGGTTAGGGTTACAGTACAGGTTAGGGTTATGGTTAGGGTTAGGGTTAGGGTTAGTGTTACGTTTTCCATAGAGGTTACGGTTAGCGTAAGGTTTAGGGGACAGGTTATGTTTAGAGTTAGGGTTAAGATGAGGGTTATGGTTACGGTACAGGGTAGGGTTAGGGTTAGGGTTAGGGTTACTGTACAGGGTAGTGTTAGGGTTAGGGTTAGGGTGTAAGTTAGGGTTGGGTTAGGGTTAGGGTTAGGGTTAGAGTTACGGTACAAGTTATGTTTAGGGTTAGGGTTAGTGTTACGGTACAGGGAAGGGTTACGGTTAGGTTTAGAGTTATGGTTAGGATTATGGTTGCCGTACAGGTGTGGGTTGTTGTTACGGGTAGGGTTAGGGTCAGGGTTAGGGTTATGGTACAGTTTAGGGTTAGTGTTAGGGCTAGTTTTAGGGTTACGGTACAGGTTGGGTTTAGGGTTAGAGTTAGGGTTAAGGTTACGGTACTGGTTAGGTTTAGGGTTAGGGTTAGTGTTACGGTACAGGTAAGTATTATGTTTAGGGTTAGGGTTAGGGTTAGGGTTAGGGTTGCCGTACAGTTGTGGTTTATGGTTAGGGTTAGGGTTAGCGTTACGGTACAAGTTAGGGTTAGGGTTAGTGTTAAGTTTATGGTTAGGTTTACCGTACAGGTTAGTGTCAGTTTTAGGGTTAGGGTTAGGGTTGCGGTACAGGTTAGGGTTAGGGTTAGGGTTAGTGTTAGGGTTAGGGTTAGTTTTGCCATAGAGTTTAGGGTTAGGTTTAGGGTTAGGCTCCCGGTTAGGTTTAGAGTTAGAGTTAAAGTTAGGGTTCGGGTACGGTTCATTTAACGGTTAGTGTTAGGGTTAGGGTTACGGTACAGAGTAGGGTTAGAGTTAGGGTTAGGTTTAGTGTTACGGTACAATTTAGGGTTAGGGTTAGTGTTAGGGTTAGGGTTACAGTACAGGTTAGTGTTAGGGTTAGGGTTAGGGTTAGGGTTACTTTACAGGTTAGGTTAGGGTTAGGGTTTCGGTACAGGTTAGGGTTAAGGTTAGGTTTAGGGTGGGTTAGGGTTACAGTACAGGTTAGGTTTAGGTTCAGTGTTAGGGTTAGAGTTATGGTTACGGTTATTGTACAGTTTAGGTTTAGGGTTAGCGTTAGAGTTAGGTTTACGGTACGGGTTATGGTTAGGGTTAGGGTTAGGGTATACGTTAAGTTTAGGTTTAGGGGTAGGGTTAGGGTTACGGTACAGGTTAGGGTTAAGGTTAGGGTTACTGTTAGGTTTAGGGTTAGGGTTACGGTACCGTTTAGGTTTAGGGTTGGGTTTAGGTTTAGGGTTACGGTACAGGTTAGGTTTAGGGTTAGGTATAGGGTTAGGGCTAGGGTTACGGTACAGGTTAGGGTTAGGTTATGGGTAGGGTTAGGTTTATGGTACAGGGTAGGGTTAGGGTTAGGGATACGGTACAGGTGAGGGTTAGGTTTTGGAGTAGGGTTCAGGTTACGGTACAGGTTAGGGTTAAGGTTAGGGTTAGGGTTAGGGTTACGGTACCAGTTAGGTTTACTGTTAGGGTTATGTTTAGGTTGACCGTACAGGTTATGGTTAGGGTTAGGGTTAGGGTTTCGGTATAGAGTAAGGTTAGTTTCAGGGGTAGGGTTAGGGTTACGGTACAGGTTAGGGTTAAAGTTAGGGTTAGGGTTAAGCTTACGGTATAGGATAGCGTTAAGGTTAGGGGTAGGGTTAGATTTACGTTTACAGTACAGGTTAGGGCTAGGGTTAGGGTTAGAGTTACGGTACACGTTAGGGTTAGGTTTATGAGTAGGGTTAGGCTTATGGTACAGGTTAGGGTTACTGTTAGTGTTAAGGTTAGGGTTACGGTACCGGATAGTTTTACTGTTAGGGTTAGGGTTGGGTTTACCCTACAGGTTATGGTTTGGGTTAGGGTTAGTGTTAGGGTTAGGGTTAGGGTTAGGGTTACGGTATAGGTTAGGGTTAGGTTTAGGGGTAGGGTTAGGGTTACGGTACAGGGTAGGGTTAAGGTTATGGTTAACTTTAGGTTTAGGGTTAAGTTCACGGTACCGGTTAGGTTTAAGTTTAGGGTTAGGTTTAGGGTTACAGTACCGGTTAGAGTTAGGGTTACGTTTTGGGTTACGGTACAGGTTAGGGTTAGGTTTAGGTGTAGGGTTAGATTTAGGGTTAGAGTTATGGTTAAGGTACAGGTTAGGGTTAGGGTTAGGTTTAGATTTAAGGTACAGGTTAGGTTTAGGTTTAGGGTTTAGGTTTGGGTACAAATTAGGTTTAGAGTTAGGGTTAGAGTTAGGGTTACGGTACAGGTTAGTGTTAGGGTTAGGGTTACGGTACTGGTTAGGGTTAGGCTTAGGTTTTCGGTACAGGTTATGGTTAGGGTTAGGGTTACCTTACAGGTTAGCATTAGGGTAGGGGTTAGGTTTAGGGTTACGGTACATGTTAGGGTTAGGGTTAGGGTGACGGTTACGGTACAGGTTAGAGTTAAGTTTAGGTTTAGGGTTAAGTTTATTGTTACGGTACAAGTTAGCGTTACGGTTAGGTTTAGGGTTAGGTTTTCGGTATAGGTGAGCATTAGTGTAAGGGTTAGGGTAAGGTTTAGGGTAACGGTACTGGTTAGGGTTAGGGTTAGGGTAGGGTTATGGTACAGGTTAGGGCTATGTTTAGGTTTAGGGTTAGGGTTACGGTTATGGTACAGGTTAGGATTAAGTTTAGGTTTTAGGGCGAGTTTAGGGTTAGGGTTAGGGTTAGGTTAGGGTTACGGTACTTGTTAGGGTTAGGGTTAGGGTTACGGTTACGGTACAGGTTATGGTTAGGTTTAGGGTTAGGGTTTGGGTTGCGGTACAGGTTAGGGTTAGGGTTACGTTACAAGTTGGGGTTAGGGTTAGGGTTAGTTTTACGGTTAGGGATACAGTACAAGTTAGGGTTATGGTTAGGTCGAGGGTTATGGTTACGGTATAGGTTAGTGTTAGGGTTAGGGTTACGATACACGTTATGGTGAGGTTTAGGTTTAGGGTTAGGGTTAGTTTTACGGTATAGGTTAGGGTTAGTTTTAGGTTTATGGTAAGGGTTACAGTACAGGTTACAGTTAGGATTAGGTTTAGGGTCACAGTACAGGTTAAGATTAGGGTAGGGTTCAGGGTTATGGTTAGGTTTAGTGTTACGGTACAGGTTAGGGTTAGGGTTAGTGTTAGGGTTAGGGTAAGGTTTGTCATACAGTGTAGGGATAGGGTTTGGGTTACGGTACCGATTAGGTTTATAGTTAGGGTTAATGTTAGTGTTAGCGTTATGGTTCAAGTTAGGGTTAGGGTTAGGGTTAGGGTTACGGTACAGGTTAGCATTACTTTAGGGTTAGTGTTAGAGTTACGGTACAGTTTAGTTTTATGGTTAGGGTTAGGGTTAGGGTTACGGTACAGGTAATGCTTAGTTTTAGGGTTAGGTTTAGGGTTATGGTACTGGTTAGGGGGTTAGGGTTAGGCTTAGGTTAGGTTTACGGTACTGGTCAGGGTTAGGTTTAGGGTTGGGTGTAGGGTTACGGTACAGGTTAGGGTTTAGGGTTAGGTTTAGGGTTAGGTTTAAGTTACAGGTTAGGTTTAGGGTTAGTGTTTGTGTTAGGGTTAGGGTTAGGGTACGGTTAGGGTACGGTACAGGTTAGGGTGAGGTTTAATTTTAGTGTTAGGCTTAAGCTTGCCATTGAGTTTAGAGTTAGGTTTAGGGTTATGGTACAGGCTAGGTTTAGAATTAAGGTTAATGTTAGGGTTAGGGTTATGGTACAGGTTAGGTTTAGGGTTAGGGTCCGTGTTACGGTTCAGGTAAGTGTGACGGTTAGGGTCAGTGTTAGGGTTACATTTAATGTTGCGGTACAGTTGAGGGTTAGGGTTACGGTACAGGTTAGGTTTAGGGTTAGGGTCAGTATTACAGTACAGGTAAGGGTTAGCGTTAGGGTTAGCGTTAGGGTTACAGTTACGGTACACTTTAGGGTTAAGTTTAGGGTTAGGGTTAGGATTAGTGTTACAGTAGTGGTTAGGGATAGGCTTAGGGTTGGGTTTAGGGTTACGGTTAGGGTTATGGTACATGTAAGGGTTACGGTTAGTGTTAGGCATAGGTTTAGGGTTAAGATTAGGGTGAGCGTTTCGGTACAGGTTAGGGTGGGGTTAACTTACAGGTTAGGGTTAGGCTTAGGGTTAGGGTTAGGGTTACTGTACACGTTAGGGATAGGGTTAGGGTTAGGGTTACGGTACAGGTTAGAGTTAAGCTTAGGTTTAGGGCTAGGTTTAGGGTTACGGTACAAGTTAGGGTTACGGTTAGGTTTAGGGTTAGGGTTACGGTATAGGTGATCATTAGTCTAAGGGTTATGGTAAGGATTAGGTTTAGGGTACAGGTTAGGGTAGGGTTAGGTTAGGGTTAGGGTACAGGTTAGGGTTAGGTTTAGGGATTGGGTTAGGTTTACGGTACAGGTTAGGGTTAGAGTTAGGGTTAGGGTTAGGATTAGAGTTAGTGTTACGGTACAGTGTAGTGTTAGGGTTTGGGTTATGTTTAGGGTTACGGTACAACTTAGAGTTAGGGATCATGTTAGGGTCACGGTACAGGTTAGGATTAGGGTTAGGGTTAGTGTTAGTGTTACAGTACAGGTTAGGATTAGGGTTAGGGTTAGTGTTAGGGTTATGGTACAAGTTAGGATTAGGTTAGGTTTAGGTTTCGGGTTAGGGTTAGGGTTAGTGTTACGGTACAGGTTAAGTTTAGGGTAAGGTTTAGGGTTAGGTTTAGGGTTAGTGTTACGGTACACGTTAGGGTTAGGGTTAGTGTTAGGGTTAGGGTTAGGTTTGCCATAGAGTTTAGTGTTAGGGTTTAGGGTTAGGGTACTGTTTAGGTTTATAATTAGGGTTAAGGTTATTGTTAGGGTTACGGGACCAGTTAGGGTTAGGGTTAGTGTTAGGTTTAGGGTTATGGTACAGGTTAGGGTTACGGTTAGGGTTAGGCTTAGGCTTAGGTTTAAGTTTAGGGTTAGGATTAGGGTTAGGGTTGTGTTACAGATTAGAGTTAGGGTTAGGGTTAGGGTTACCTTACAGGTTAGGGTTAGGCTTAGGGTTAGGTTTAGGGTTGCGGTACTAGTTAGGGTACGGTTACGGTTACGGTACAGGTTAGCATTAGGGATAGGGTTAGGTTTACGGTTACGGTACATGTTAGGGTTAGGGTTAGGATTAGGGTTACCTTACACGTTAGGGTTAGGCTTAGGGTTAGGATTAGGTTTAAGGTTACTGTACAAGTTAGGGTTACGTTAGGTTTAGGGTTAGGGTTATGGTATAGGTTTGCATTAGATTAGGGTAGGGTAAGGTTTAGGGTTACAGTACAGGTTAGGGTTAGGATTAGAGTAGGGTTAGGGTTAGGGTTTTGGTACAGGTTAGGGCTAGGTTTAGGGGTAGGTTAGGGTTACGGGACCGGTTTGGGTTAGGGGTAGGGTTAGGGTTAGGGTTAGGGTTACGGTACCGGTTAGGTTTAAGGTTAGGGTTAGTTTTAGGCTTACCATACAGGTTAGGGTTAGGGTTAGGTATAGGGTGAGCGCTATCGTACAGGTTAGGTTCAGCGTTAGGGTTAGGGTTAGGGTTACATTTAGGGATAGGGTTAAGTTTGCGGTACAGGTTACGATTAGTGTTAGGGTTAGGGTTACCTTACAGGTTAGGGTTAGGTTTAGGGTAGGGTTAGGATTGCGGTACAGGTTAGGTCTAGGGTTAGTGTTAGGGATACGGTACAGGTTAGGATTAGGGTTAGGGTTATGGGACAGGTTAGGGTAAGGGTCAGGGTTTGATTTAGGTTTACAGTACACGTTACGGTGAGCGTTTTTGGTAGGTTTGTGATACACGTTAGTGTTAGGGTTAGGGTTAAGGTTAGGGTTACGGTACCAGTTATGGTTACGGTTAGTGTTAGGTTAGGGTTATGGTATAGGTTAGCGTTAGGATTAGGGTTAGGGATAGGGTTAGGGTTACGGTACTGGTTAGGGTTAGGCTTAGGTTTTCGGTACAGGTTATGGTTAGGGTTAGGGTTACCTTACAGGTTAGCATTAGGGTAGGGGTTAGGTTAGGGTTACGGTACTTGTTAGGGTTAGGGTTAGGGTTACAGTTACGGTACAGGTTATGGTTAGGTTTAGGGTTAGGGTTTGGGTTGCGGTACAGGTTAGGGTTAGGGTTACGTTACAAGTTGGGGTTAGGGTTAGGGTTAGTTTTACGGTTAGGGATACAGTACAAGTTAGGGCTATGGTTAGGTCGAGGTTTATGGTTACGGTATAGGTTAGTGTTATGGTTAGGGTTACGATACACGTTATGGTGAGGTTTAGTTTTAGGGTTAGGGTTAGTTTTACGGTATAGGTTAGGGTTAGTTTTTGGTTTATGGTAAGGGTTACAGTACAGGTTACAGTTAGGATTAGGTTTAGGGTCACAGTACAGGTTAAGATTAGGGTAGGGTTCAGGGTTATGGTTAGGTTTAGTGTTACGGTACAGGTTAGGCTTAGGGTTAGTGTTAGGGTTAGGGTTAGGTTTGTCATACAGTGTAGGGATAGGGTTTGGGTTACGGTACCGATTAGGTTTATAGTTAGGGTTAATGTTAGTGTTAGCGTTATGGTTCAAGTTAGGGTTAGGGTTAGGGTTAGGGTTAAGGTTAGGGTTACGGTACAGGTAATGCTTAGTTTTAGGGTTAGGTTTAGGGTTATGGTACTGGTTAGGGTTAGGGTTAGGCTTAGGCTTAGGTATACGGTACTGGTCAGGGTTAGGTTTAGGGTTGGGTGTAGGGTTACGGTACAGGTTAGGGTTAGGGTTAGGTTTAGGGTTAGGTTTAAGTTACAGGTTAGGTTAGGGTTAGTGTTTGTGTTAGGGTTAGGGTTAGGGTACGGTTAGGGTACGGTACAGGTTAGGGTGAGGTTTAATTTTAGTGTTAGGCTTAAGCTTGCCATTGAGTTTAGAGTTAGGTTTAGGGTTATGGTACAGGCTAGGTTTAGAATTAAGGTTAATGTTAGGGTTAGGGTTATGGTACAGGTTAGGTTTAGGGTTAGGGTCCGTGTTACGGTTCAGGTAAGTGTGACGGTTAGGGTCAGTGTTAGGGTTACATTTAATGTTGCGGTACAGTTGAGGGTTAGGGTTACGGTACAGGTTAGGTTTAGGGTTAGGGTCAGTATTACAGTACAGGTAAGGGTTAGCGTTAGGGTTAGCGTTAGGGTTAGAGTTGCGGTACACTTTAGGGTTAAGTTTAGGGTTAGGGTTAGGATTAGTGTTACAGTAGTGGTTAGGGATAGGCTTAGGGTTGGGTTTAGGGTTACGGTTAGGGTTATGGTACATGTAAGGGTTACGGTTAGTGTTAGGCATAGGTTTAGGGTTAAGATTAGGGTGAGCGTTTCGGTACAGGTTAGGGTGGGGTTAACTTACAGGTTAGGGTTAGGCTTAGGGTTATGGTTAGGGTTACTGTACACGTTAGGGATAGGGTTAGGGTTAGGGTTATGGTACAGGTTAGAGTTAAGCTTAGGTTTAGGGCTAGGTTTAGGGTTACGGTACAAGTTAGGGTTACGGTTAGGTTTAGGGTTAGGGTTACGGTACAGGTAATGCTTAGTTTTAGGGTTAGGTTTAGGGTTATGGTACTGGTTAGGGTTAGGGTTAGGGTTAGGCTTAGGTTTACGGTACTGGTCAGGGTTAGGTTGAGGGTTGGGTGTAGGGTTACGGAACAGGTTAGGGTTAGGGTTAGGTGTAGGGTCACAGTACAGGTTGAGGTTAGGGTAGGGTTCAGGGTTATGGTTAGGTTTAGTGTTACGGTACAGGTTAGGGTTAGGGTTCGTGTTAGGGTTAGGGTTAGGTTTGTCATACAGTGTAGGGATAGGGTTTGGGTTACGGTACCGATTAGGTTTATAGTTAGGGTTAATGTTAGTGTTAGCGTTATGGTTCAAGTTAGGGTTAGGGTTAGGCTTAGGGTTACGGTACAGGTTCGCATTACTTTAGGGTTAGTGTTAGAGTTACGGTACAGTTTAGTTTTATGGTTAGGGTTAGGGTTAGGGTTACGGTACAGGTAATGCTTAGTTTTAGGGTTAGGTTTAGGGTTATGGTACTGGTTAGGGTTAGGGTTAGGGTTAGGCTTAGGTTTATGGTACTGGTCAGGGTTAGGTTTAGGGTTGGGTGTAGGGTTACGGTACAGGTTAGGGTTAGGGTTAGGTTTAGGGTTAGGTTTAAGTTACAGGTTAGGTTTAGGGTTAGTGTTTGGTTAGGGTTAGGGTTAGGGTACGGTTAGGGTTACGGTACAGGTTAGGGTGAGGTTTAATTTTAGTGTTAGGCTTAAGCTTGCCATTGAGTTTAGAGTTAGGTTTAGGGTTATGGTACAGGCTAGGTTTAGAATTAAGGTTAATGTTAGGGTTAGGGTTATGGTACAGGTTAGGTTTAGGGTTAGGGTCCGTATTACGGTTCAGGTAAGTGTGACGTTTAGGATCAGTGTTAGGGTTACGTTTAGGGTTGCAGTACAGTGAGGGTTAGGGTTACGGTACAGTTTAGGCTTATGGTTAGGGTCAGTGTTACGGTACAGGTAAGGGTTAGCGTTAGGGTTAGCGTTAGGTTTAGGGGTACGGTACACTTTAGGGTTAAGTTTAGGGTTATTGTTAGGGTTAGGGTTAGTGTTACAGTAGTGATTAGGGTTAGGCTTAGGGTTGGTTTTAGGATTACGGTTAGGGTTACGGTACAGGTAAGTGTTACGGTTAGTGTTAGCCTTAGGTTTAGGGTTATGATTAGGGTTAGAGTTGCAGTACAGGTTAGGGTTAGGGTTAGGGTTAACTTACAGGTTAGGGTTAGGGTTAGTGTTAGGGTTAGGGTTAGGTTTGTCATACAGTGTAGGGATAGGGTTTGGGTTACGGTACCAATTAGGTTTATAGTTATGGTTAATGTTAGTGTTAGGGTTATGGTTCAAGTTAGGGTTAGGGTTAGGGTTAGGGTTAGGGTTAGGGTTAGGGTTAGTGTTACGGTACAGGTTAGCATTACTTTAGGGTTAGTGTTAGAGTTACGGTACAGTTTAGTTGTTGGTTAGGGTAAGGGTTAGGGTTACGGTACAGGTAATGCTTAGTTTTAGGGTTAGGTTTAGGGTTACGGTACTGGTTAGGGTTAGGGTTAGGGTTAGGCTTAGGTTTACGGTACTGGTCAGGGTTAAGTTTAGGATTAGGGTTAGGGTTAGGGTTAGTGTTAAAGTAGTGATTAGGTTTAGGCTTAGGGTTGGGTTTATGGTTACGGTTAGGGTTTCGGTACATGTAAGGGTTATGGTTAGTGTTAGGCTTAGGTTTAGGGTTATGATTAGGGTTAGAGTTGTGGTACAGGTTAGGGTTAGGGTTAGGGTTAACTTACAGATTAGGGTTAGGCTTAGGGTTAGGGTTAGGGTTGCGGTACAGGTTAGGGTTAGGGTTAGGGTTACTGTTACGGTACAGGTTAGCATTAGGGTTAGGGTTAGGTTTAGGGTTGCAGTACATGTTAGTGTTAGGGTTAGGGTTAGGGTTACGGTACAGGTTAGGTTTAAGGTTAGGTTTAGGGCTAGGTTTAGGGTTACGGTACAAGTTAGGGTTACGGTTATGTTTAGGGTTAGGGTTATGGGATAGTGATCATTAGTGTAATGGTTATCGTAAAGTTTATGGTTACGGTACAGGTTAGGGTTAGGTTTAGGGATAGGGTTAGGTTTACGGTACAGGTTAGGGTTGTGTTAGGGTTAGGGTTAGGGTTAGAGTTAGTGTTACGGTACAGTTTAGTGTTAGGGTTTGGGTTAGGTTTAGGGTTATGTTACAATTTAGAGTTAGGGTTCATGTTAGGGTTACGGTACTGGTTTGGATTATGGTTAGGGTTAGTGTTAGTGTTACGGTACAGGTTAGGATTAGGGTTAGGGTTAGTGTTAGGGTTAGGGTTACGGTACAAGTTAGGGTTAGGGTTAGGGTTATGGTTAGGTTTAGGCTTAGGCTTAGGCTTAAGATTAGGGTTAGGTTTAGGGTTAGGGTTGCAGTAGAGGTTAGAGTTAGGGTTAGGGTTAGCGTTACCTTACAGGTTAAGGTTAGGCTTAGGGTTAGGTTTAGGTTTGCGGTACTAGTTAGGGTTAGGGTTACGGTTACGATACCGCTTAGCATTAGGGATAGGGTTAGGTTTACGGCTATGGTACAGGTTAGGGTTAGGGTTAGGTTTAGGGTTATTGTACAGTTTAGGGTTAAGTTTAGTTTTAGGACTAGGTTTAAGATTACGAAAAAGTTAGGGTTACAGTTAGGTTTAGGGTTAGGGTTATGGTATGGTATAGGTTAGCATTAGGTTAGTTTTAGGGTAAGGTTAGGGTTATGGTACAGGTTAGGGTTAGGGTTAGAGTAGGGATAGGTTTAGGGTTTTGGTTCAGGTTAGGGTTAGGTTTAGGGGTAGGTTAGGGTTACGGGACAGGTTTGGGTTAGAGTAGGGTTAGGGTTAGGTTTAGGGTTAGGGTTACGGTGTCGGTTAGGTTAAGGGTTAGGTTAGTGTTAGGGTTACTGTAAAGGTTAGGATTAGGGATAGGTTTAGGGTTAGCGTTAACGTACAGGTTAGGGTCAGGGTTAGGTTTAGGGTTAGGGATAGGGTTAAGTTTGCGGTAGAGTTTAGGATTAGTGTTAGGGTTAGGGTTACCGTAGAGTTTAGGGTGGGGTTAGGGTTTAGGGTAGGGTTAGGATTGTGGTACAGGTTAGGTCTAGGGTTAGTGTTAGGTTTACGGTACAGTTTAGGATTAGGGTTAGTGTTAGTGTTAGGATTATGGTACGGGTTAGGATTAGGGTTAGTGTTAGGGTTAGGGTTAGGTTTGCCATAGAGTTTTGTTAGGGTTAGGGTTAGGGTACTGTTTAGGTTTATAATTAGGGTTAAGGTTATTGTTAGGGTTACGGGACCAGTTAGGGTTAGGGTTAGTGTTAGGTTTAGGGTTATGGTACAGGTTAGGGTTACGGTTAGGGTAGGCTTAGGCTTAGGTTTAAGTTTAGGGTTAGGTTTAGGGTTAGGGTTGTGTTACAGATTAGAGTTAGGGTTAGGGTTAGGGTTACCTTACAGGTTAGAGTTAGGCTTAGGGTTAGGTTTAGGGGTGCGGTACTAGTTAGGGTACGGTTATGGTTACGGTACAGGTTAGCATTAGGGATAGGGTTAGGTTTACGGTTACGGTACATGTTAGGGTTAGGGTTAGGATTAGGGTTACCTTACACGTTAGGGTTAGGCTTAGGGTTAGGATTAGGTTTAAGGTTACTGTACAAGTTAGGGTTACGTTAGGTTTAGGGTTAGGGTTATGGTATAGGTTTGCATTAGGTTAGGGTAGGGTAAGGTTTAGGGTTACAGTACAGGTTAGGGTTAGGATTAGAGTAGGGTTAGGGTTAGGGGTTTGGTACAGGTTAGGGCTAGGTTTAGGGGTAGGTTATGGTTACGGGACCGGTTTGGGTTAGGGGTAGGGTTAGTGTTAGGGTTAGGGTTACGGTACCAGTTAGGTTTAGGGTTAGGGTTAGTGTTAGGCTTACCGTACAGGTTAGGGTTAGGGTTAGGTTTAGGGTGAGCGTTATTGTACAGGTTAGGTTCAGCGTTAGGGTTAGGGTTACGGTTAGGTTTAGGGATAGGGTTAAGTTTGCGGTACAGGTTAGGATAAGTGTTAGGGTTAGGGTTACCTTACAGGTTAGGGTTAGGTTTAGGGTAGGGTTAGGATTGAGGTACAGGTTAGGTCTAGGGTTAGTGTTAGGGATACGGTACAGGTTAGGATTAGCGTTAGGGTTATGGGACAGGTTAGGGTTAGGGTCAGGGTTCGATTTAGGTTTACAGTACAGGTTACGGTGAGCGTTTGTGGTAGGTTTGTGATACAGGTTAGTGTTAGGGTTAGGGTTAAGGTTAGGGTTACGGTACAAGTTATGGTTACGGTTAGTGTTAGGTTAGGTTTATGGTATAGGTTAGCGTTAGGGTTAGGGTTAGGGTTAGGGTTAGGGTTACGGTACTGGTTAGGGTTAGGCTTAGGTTTTCGGTACAGGTTATGGTTAGGGTTAGGGTTACCTTACAGGTTAGCATTAGGGTAGGGTTTAGGTTAGGGTTACGGTACATGTTAGGGTTAGCGTTAGGGTTAGTGTTATGGTTAGGGATACAGTACAAGTTAGGGTTATGGTTAGGTCGAGGGTTATGGTTACGGTATAGGTTAGTGTTAGGGTTAGGGTTACGATACACGTTATGGTGAGGTTTAGGTTTCCGGTTAGGGTTAGTTTTACGGTATACGTTAGGGTTAGTTTTAGGGTTATGGTAAGGGTTAAAGTACAGGTTACGGTTAGGGTTAGGTTTAGGGTCACAGTACAGGTTAAGATTAGGGTAGGGTTCAGGGTTATGGTTAGGTTTAGTGTTACGGTACAGGTTAGGGTTAGGGTTAGTGTTAGGGTTAGGGTTAGGTTTGTCATGCAGTGTAGGGATAGGGTTTGGGTTACGGTACTGATTAGGTTTATAGTTAGGGTTAATGTTAGTGTTAGCGTTATGTTTCAAGTTAGGGTTAGGGTTAGGTTTAGGGTTAGGGTTAGGGTTACGGTACAGGTTAGCATTACTTTAGGGTTAGTGTTAGAGTTACGGTACAGTTTAGTTTTATGGTTAGGGTTAGGGTTAGGGTTCCGGTACAGGTAATGCTTAGTTTTAGGGTTAGGTTTAGGGTTATGGTACTGGTTAGGTTTAGGGTTAGGGTTAGGCTTAGGTGTACGGTACTGGTCAGGGTTAGGTTTAGGGTTGGGTGTAGGGTTACGGTACAGGTTAGGGTTAGGGTTAGGTTTAGGGTTAGGTTTAAGTTACAGGTTAGGTTAGGGTTAGGGTTAGGGTTAGGGTTAGGGTTAGGGTACCGTTAGGGTTACGGTACAGGTTAGGGTGAGGTTTAATTTTAGTGTTAGGCTTAAGCTTGCCATTGAGTTTAGAGTTAGGTTTAGGGTTATGGTACAGGCTAGGTTTAGAATTAAGGTTAATGTTAGGGTTAGGGTTATGGTACAGGTTAGGTTTAGGGTTAGGGTCCGTGTTACGGTTCAGGTAAGTGTGACGGTTAGGGTCAGTGTTAGGGTTACATTTAATGTTGCGGTACAGTTGAGGGTTAGGGTTACGGTACAGGTTAGGTTTAGGGTTAGGGTCAGTATTACAGTACAGGTAAGGGTTAGCGTTAGGGTTAGCGTTAGGGTTAGAGTTACGGTACACTTTATGGTTAAGTTTAGGGTTAGGGTTAGGATTAGTGTTACAGTAGTGGTTAGGGATAGGCTTAGGGTTGGGTTTAGGGTTACGGTTAGGGTTATGGTACAGGTAAGGGTTACGGTTAGTGTTAGGCATAGGTTTAGGGTTCAGATTAGGGTTAGCGTTTCGGTACAGGTTAGGGTGGGGTTAACTTACAGGTTAGGGTTAGGCTTAGAGTTAGGGTTCGGGTTAGGGTTACTGTACACGTTAGGGATAGTGTTAGGGTTAGGGTTATGGTACAGGTTAGGGTTAAGCTTAGGTTTAGGTCTAGGTTTAGGGTTACGGTACAAGTTAGGGTTACGGTTAGGTTTAGGGTTAGGGTTACGGTTAGGGATACAGTACAAGTTAGGGTTATGTTTAGGTCGATGGTTATGGTTATGGTATAGGTTAGTGTTTGGGTTAGGGTTACGATACACGTTATGGTGAGGTTTAGGTTTAGGGTTAGGGTTAGTTTTACGGTATAGGTTAGGGTTAGTTTTAGGGTTATGGTAAGGGTTACAGTACAGGTTACGGTTAGGGTTAGGTTTAGGGTCACAGTACAGGTTAAGATTAGGGTAGGGTTCAGGGTTATGGTTAGGTTTAGTGTTACGGTACAGGTTAGGGTTAGGGTTAGTGTTAGGGTTAGGGTTAGGTTTGTCATACAGTGTAGGGATAGGGTTTGGGTTACGGTACCGATTAGGTTTATAGTTAGGGTTAATGTTAGTGTTAGCGTTATGGTTCAAGTTAGGGTTAGGGTTAGGGTTAGGGTTACGGTTACGGTACATGTTAGCAATACTTTAGGGTTAGTGTTAGAGTTACGGTACAGTTTAGTTTTATGGTTAGGGTTAGGGTTAGGCTTAGGTTTACGGTACTGGTCAGGGTTAGGTTTAGGGTTGTGTGTAGGGTTACGGTACAGGTTAGGTTTAGGGTTAGGTTTAGGGTTAGTTTTAAGTTACAGGTTAGGTTTAGGGTTAGTGTTTGGGTTAGGGTTAGGGTTAGGGTACGGTTAGGGTACGGTACAGGTTAGGGTGAGGTTTAATTTTAGTGTTAGGCTTAAGCTTGCCATTGAGTTTAGAGTTAGGTTTAGGGTTATGGTACAGGCTAGGTTTAGAATTAAGGTTAATGTTAGGGTTAGGGTTATGGTACAGGTTAGGTTTAGGGTTAGGGTCCGTGTTACGGTTCAGGTAAGTGTGACGGTTAGGGTCAGTGTTAGGGTTACATTTAATGTTGCGGTACAGTTGAGGGTTAGGGTTACGGTACAGGTTAGGTTTAGGGTTAGGGTCAGTATTACAGTAAAGGTAAGGGTTAGCGTTAGGGTTAGCGTTAGGGTTAGAGTTACGGTACACTTTAGGTTTAAGTTTAGGGTTAGGGTTAGGATTAGTGTTACAGTAGTGGTTAGGGATAGGCTTAGGGTTGGGTTTAGGGTTACGGTTAGGGTTATGGTAGAGGTAAGGTTTACGGTTATTGTTAGGCATAGGTTTAGGGTTAAGATTAGGGTTAGCGTTTCGGTACAGGTTAGGGTTAGGCTTACAGGTTAGGGTTAGGCTTAGGGTTAGGGTTAGGGTTAGGGTTACTGTACACGTTAGGGATAGGGTTAGGGTTAGGGTTATGGTACAGGTTAGAGTTAAGCTTAGGTTTAGGGCTAGGTTTAGGGTTACGGTACAAGTTAGGGTTACGGTTAGGTTTAGGGTTAGGGTCATGGTATAGGTGATCATTAGTCTAAGGGTTATGGTAAGGATTAGGTTTAGGGTACAGGTTAGGGTAGGGTTACGGTTAGGGTTACGGTACAGGTTAGGGTTAGTTTTAGGGATTGGGTTAGGTTTACGGTACAGGTTAGGGTTAGAGTTAGGGTTAGGGTTAGGATTAGAGTTAGTGTTACGGTACAGTGTAGTGTTAGGTTTTGGGTTATGTTTAGGGTTATGGTACAACTTAGGGTTAGGGATCATGTTAGGGTCACAGTACAGGTTAGGATTAGCGTTAGGGTTAGTTTCAGTGTTACAGTACAGGTTAGGATTAGGGTTAGGTTAGTGTTAGTGTTATGGTACAAGTTAGGATTAGGGTTAGGTTTAGGTTTCAGGTTAGGGTTAGGGTTAGTGTTACGGTATAGGTTAGGTTTAGGGTAAGGTTTAGGGTTAGGTTTAGGGTTAGTGTTACGGTACACGTTAGGGTTAGGGTTAGTGTTAGGGTTAGGGTTAGGTTTGCCATAGAGTTTTGTGTTAGGGTTAGGGTTAGGGTACTGTTTAGGTTTATAATTAGGGTTAAGGTTATTGTTAGGGTTACGGGACCAGTTAGGGTTAGGGTTAGTGTTAGGTTTAGGGTTATGGTACAGGTTAGGTTTACGGTTAGGGTTAGGCTTAGGCTTAGGTTTAAGTTCAGGGTTAGGTTTAGGGTTAGGGTTGTGTTACAGATTAGAGTTAGGGTTAGGGTTAGGTTTACCTTACAGGTTAGGGTTAGTCTTAGGGTTAGGTTTAGTGTTGCGGTACTAGTTAGGATTACGTTTACGGTTACGGTACAGGTTAGCATTAGGGATAGGGTTAGGTTTACGGTTACGGTACACGTTAGGGTTAGGGTTAGGGTTACCGTACAGTTTAGGGTTAAGTTTAGGTTTAGGATTAGGTTTAAGCTTACTTTACAAGTTAGGGTTATGGTTAGGTTTAGGGTTAGGGTTATGGTATAGGTTTGCATTAGGTTAGGGTAGGGTAAGGTTTATGGTTACGGTACAGGTTAGGGTTAGGATTAGAGTAGGATTAGGGCTAGGGTTTTGGTACAGGTTAGGGCTAGGTTTAGGTGTAGGTTAGGGTTACGGTACCGGTTTGGGTTAGGGGTAGGGTTAGGGTTAGGTTTAGGGTTAGGGTTAGTGTTAGGCTTATCGTACAGGTTAGGGTTAGGGTTAGGTTTAGGGTGAGCGTTATCGTACAGGTTCGGTTCAGCGTTAGGGTTAGGGTTAGGGTTACGTTTAGGGATAGGGTTAAGTTTGCGGTACAGGTTAGGATTAGTGTTAGGGTTAGGGTTACCTTACAGGTTAGGGTTATGTTTAGGGTAGGGTTAGGATTGCGGTACAGGTTAGGTCTAGGGTTAGTGTTAGGGATACGGTACAGGTTAGGATTAGGGTAGGGTTATGGGACAGGTTAGGGTTAGGGTCAGGGTTCGATTTAGGTTTACAGTACAGGTTACGGTGAGCGTTTGTGGTAGGTTTGTGATACAGGTTAGTGTTAGGGTTAGGGTTAAGGTTAGGGTTACGGTACAAGTTATGGTTACGGTTAGTGTTAGGTTAGGTTTATGGTATAGGTTAGCGTTAGGGTTAGGGTTAGGGTTAGGGTTAGGGTTACGGTACTGGTTAGGGTTAGGCTTAGGTTTTCGGTACAGGTTATGGTTAGGGTTAGGGTTACCTTACAGGTTAGCATTAGGGTAGGGGTTAGGTTAGGGTTACGGTACTTGTTAGGGTTAGGGTTAGGGTTACAGTTACGGTACAGGTTATGGTTAGGTTTAGTGTTAGGGTTTGGGTTGCGGTACGGGTTAGGGTTAGGGTTACGTTACAAGTTAGGGTTAGGGTTAGGGTTAGGGTTAGTGTTACGGTTAGGGATATAGTACAAGTTAGGGTTATGGTTAGGTCCAGGGTTATGGTTACGGTATAGGTTAGTGTTAGGGTTAGGGTTACGATACACGTTATGGTGAGGTTTAGGTTTAGGGTTAGGGTTAGTTTTACGGTATAGGTTAGGGTTAGTTTTTGGGTTATGGTAAGGGTTACAGTTCAGGTTATGGTTAGGATTAGGTTTAGGGTCACAGTACAGGTTAAGATTAGGGTAGGGTTCAGGGTTATGGTTAGGTTTAGTGTTACGGTACAGGATAGGGTTAGGGTTAGTGTTAGGGTTAGGGTTAGGTTTGTCATGCAGTGTAGGGATAGGGTTTGGGTTACGGTACCGTTTAGGTTTATAGTTAGGGTTAATGTTAGTGTTAGCGTTATGTTTCAAGTTAGGGTTAGGGTTAGGGTTAGGGTTATGGTTACGGTACAGGTTAGCATTACTTTAGGGTTAGTGTTAGAGTTACGGTACAGTTTAGTTTTATGGTTAGGGTTAGGGTTAGGGTTACGGTAAAGGTAATGCTTAGTTTTAGGGTTAGGTTTAGGGTTATGGTACTGTTTAGGGTTAGGGTTAGGGTTAGGCTTAGGTTTACGGTACTGGTCAGGGTTAGGTTTAGGGTTGGGTGTAGGGTTACGGTACAGGTTAGGGTTAGGGTTAGGTTTAGGGTTAGTTTTAAGTTACAGGTTAGGTTTAGGGTTAGTGTTTGGGTTAGGGTTAGGGTTAGGGTACGGTTAGGGTACGGTACAGGTTAGGGTGAGGTTTACTTTTAGTGTTAGGCTTAAGCTTGCCATTGAGTTTAGAGTTAGGTTTAGGGTTATGGTACAGGCTAGGTTTAGAATAAGGTTAATGTTAGGGTTAGGGTTATGGTACAGGTTAGGTTTAGGGTTAGGGTCCGTGTTACGGTTCAGGTAAGTGTGACGGTTAGGGTCAGTGTTAGGGTTACATTTAATGTTGCGGTACAGTTGAGGGTTATGGTTACGGTACAGGTTAGGTTTAGGGTTAGGGTCAGTATTACAGTACAGGTAAGGGTTAGCGTTAGGGTTAGCGTTAGGGTTAGAGTTACGGTACACTTTATGGTTAAGTTTAGGGTTAGGGTTAGGATTAGTGTTACAGTAGTGGTTAGGGATAGGCTTAGGTTTGGGTTTAGGGTTACGGTTAGGGTTATGGTACAGGTAAGGGTTACGGTTAGTGTTAGGCATAGGTTTAGGGTTCAGATTAGGGTTAGCGTTTCGGTACAGGTTAGGGTGGGGTTAACTTACAGGTTAGGGTTAGGCTTAGAGTTAGGGTTAGGGTTAGATTTACTGTACACGTTAGGGATAGGGTTAGGGTTAGGGTTATGGTACAGGTTAGGGTTAAGCTTAGGTTTAGGTCTAGGTTTAGGGTTACGGTACAAGTTAGGCTTACGGTTAGGTTTAGGGTTAGGGTTACGGTATAGGTGATCATTAGTCTAAGGGTTATGGTAAGGATTAGGTTTAGGGTACAGGTTAGGGTAGGTTTAGGGTTACGGTACAGGTTAGGGTTAGGTTTAGGGATTGGGTTAGGTTTACGGTACAGGTTAGTGTTAGGTTAGGGTTAGGGTTAGGATTAGAGTTAGTGTTACGGTACAGTGTAGTGTTAGGGTTTGGGTTATGTTTAGGGTTACAGTACAACTTAGGGTTAGGGATCATGTTAGGGTCACGGTACAGGTTAGGATTAGGGTTATGGTTAGTGTTAGTGTTACAGTACAGCTTAGGATTAGGGTTAGGTTTAGTGTTAGGGTTACGGTACAAGTTAGGATTAGGGTTAGGTTTAGGTTTCGGGTTAGGGTTTGGGTTAGTGTTACGGTACAGGTTAAGTTTAGGGTAAGGTTTAGGGTTAGGGTTAGGGTTAGTGTTACGGTACACGTTAGGGTTAGGGTTAGTGTTAGGGTTAGGGTTAGGTTTGCCATAGAGTTTAGTGTTAGGTTTAGGGTTAGGGTACTGTTTAGGTTTATAATTAGGGTTAAGGTTATTGTTAGGGTTACGGGACCAGTTAGGTTTAGGGTTAGTGTTAGGTTTAGGGTTATGGTACAGGTTAGGGTTACGGTTAGGGTTAGGCTTAGGCTTAGGTTTAAGTTTAGGGTTAGGTTTAGGGTTAGGGTTGTGTTACAGATTAGAGTTAGGGTTAGGGTTAGGGTTACCTTACAGGTTAGAGTTAGGCTTAGGGTTAGGTTTAGGGGTGCGGTACTAGTTAGGGTACGGTTACGGTTACGGTACAGGTTAGCATTAGGGATAGGGTTAGGTTTACGGTTAGGGTACACGTTAGGGTTAGGGTTAGGGTTTGGGTTACCTTACAGGTTAGGGTTAGGCTTAGGGTTAGGATTAGGTTTAAGGTTACTGTACAAGTTAGGGTTACGTTAGGTTTAGGGTTAGGGTTATGGTATAGGTTTGCATTAGGTTAGGGTAGGGTAAGGTTTAGGGTTACGGTACAGGTTAGGGTTAGGATTAGAGTAGGGTTAGGGCTAGGGTTTTGGTACAGGTTAGGGCTAGGTTTAGGGGTAGGTTAGGGTTACGGGACCGGTTTGGGTTAGGGGTAGGGTTAGTGTTAGGGTTAGGGTTACGGTACCGGTTAGGTTTAGGGTTAGGGTTAGTGTTAGGCTTATCGTACAGGTTAGGGTTAGGGTTAGGTTTAGGGTGATCGTTATCGTACAGGTTAGGTTCAGCGTTAGGGTTAGGGTTGGGGTTACGTTTAGGGTAGGGTTAAGTTTGCGGTACAGGTTAGGATTAGTGTTAGGGTTAGGGTTACCTTACAGGTTAGGGTTAGGTTTAGGGTAGGGTTAGGATTGCGGTACAGGTTAGGTCTAGGGTTAGTGTTAGGGATACGGTACAGGTTAGGATTAGGGTTAGGGTTATGGGACAGGTTAGGGTTAGGGTCAGGGTTCGATTTAGGTTTACAGTACAGGTTACGGTGAGCGTTTGTGGTAGGTTTGTGATACAGGTTAGTGTTAGGGTTATGGTTAAGGTTAGGGTTACGGTACAAGTTATGGTTAGGGTTAGTGTTAGGTTAGGGTTATGGTATAGGTTAGCGTTAGGGTTAGGGTTAGGTTTAGGGTTACGGTATAGGTTAGCGTTAGGGTTACGTTTAGGGTTAGTGTTAGGGTTACGGTACTGGTTAGGGTTAGGCTTAGGTTTTCGGTACAGGTTATGGTTAGGGTTAGGGTTACCTTACAGGTTAGCATTAGGGTAGGGGTTAGGTTAGGGTTACGGTACATGTTAGGGTTAGCGTTACGGTTAGTGTTATGGTTAGGGATACAGTACAAGTTAGG